>NDGN011443706.1:0-12827 GCA_002564285.1 Tympanoctomys barrerae
ACTTGGGTTACTCAATAACCAGAGGGTGGTCTCTCTTTTCTTTAACTGAACAATTTTTTAAAACTTTAAATAATTCAAACATTATTTGGACCAGACAACAGGGCGATGGTATGCTGTGGGGGGCGCAACCAGGACAACTTGGTGACAACTTAGTGACTTGGTGGGACTGTGTCTAAAATAAAATGTGTGTGTGTGTGTGTGTGTGTGTGTGTGTGTGTGTGTGTGAAGCATGAAGGTATGAAGGTGCTGGATTCAATTCCCAGCACGGAAAGACAAAACGGAAAAAGAACAGGAAGTATCAGCAGCCCCGCCCCCAGCTGCTCGCTGGGAGGTCCGGGTGTGAGTTTCCTTTTGCCCCACAGCTGCAGGTCGAGACTTGGGGTGATTGTCATGGGCAAAGGCCCTGCCAGCTCTAGCCAGTCCCAGGGCCCCAGGGCTCCTGCAGAGCCACCTGTAGGGCCAGGCTGCTCCTGCATTGGCCGCACCCTTGTGACATTTGCAGGAGTGGCTTTTCTCTCTGCTCTCACGGAGGCGGTGCTCTGTGCTTGTCTCCTAAGCCAAGGGGGTCCTTCAAGCTGTGGTGAGCTGCGGCCGCGGCCTGCGGTGGTGCACACCTGCGGTCCCAGTGCTCGGGGCGGAGGCAGGAGGAACCCTGGGTTCGAGGCCTGCCTGGCTACACAGAGATCCTGTCGCAAAAAAAAAGCAACAAAAAATCAGAATTGCTAAAATGAGTTTAAGGGCTGACTTCCAGCATTTTCTTAAAGAAAAGCTAGAATTTAATTGAAAAGGACATTCAGGGACCATCATGCTTAAGCCCGTACTTTTCTGAGCCTGCTGGCACGCGCGCCCTGAAGTGGGCCGGGAGAAAAGCCGGCTTGGTCTCCTCCTCCACTGGGCTTGATCGGTACCAGGACCCCAGCGGACGGCCACCTCCCAGGAGGCCAAGTCTCGCGGGTAACATGCGCTGGTGCTCACGGCGCTGCCCTGCTCTCTGCGCCCCAGGGCTGGCGCCTGTGTCACGTGGTGGCCTCGAGGGGCGCGACGGCGGGGTTGCCAGCGCCTGTTCTGTTTAAATGCAGTTCTTGGGGGCTGGGGAGGTAGTTCAGTGGAATAAGTGCTTCCCTGGCAAGTGCAAGAGCCTGAGTTCAATCCCCGGTTCTGCCAAAAATAAATTAAATAAATAAATGCAACTCTTGTCCTTGCATATCTCTGATCTGCTGTTTGCTAGGACCCCATGGCTAAGACTTACTTCGTACTGAGGATCCAGCCCCTGGCCTTCGCAGTGGGCTGCATTTCCAGACCTTTTATTTTTGTTTTTTAAAACTTTGAACAGGGTCTGGCTAAATCACCAAGTTGCCCAGGTTAGGCTCAAACTTGTGCTCCTCCTGCCTCAGCCTCCCAGTGTGGGCTTACAAGCCTGCGACTCCACACCTGGCTAAGATTTAAAAAATTAGAAAAGGCAATGTCCTAGTTAAGTCCCAATCTCTTCCTTTCAGACATGCTCTGGAGTCCTGGCGGCCAATGGCCAAAACTTGCAGACGCCTTCTTCTGGGTGAACGAAGTGACTGGTGAGATCACGAGACCCCTGGGGACAGCTGATGTGCCAGCCCTGAAGGCCTTGAGGGAGGACCTGGGCCCCTGCCAGGCCGTCATGGCCCAGGCCACCGTGTCACTACCCAAGGGGACTCTCATGCCCACCCAAGAGCATCTTGGCCGTGAGCCGAGGAGCCTCCTGAGTCCGAGAGCAGCTGCCCCGGCACACCCACCTGAACTCTGTCCCCTGCACCCAGCAGGGGCTCCGCCTGCCTCCCCAAGGCTGTATGGGAGCATCCCAAATGCTCCAAAGCCAATATAAATCCTCCTTAGATTCTGACGCCTAATGTCTTTCAGAATGTCCTTACTTCCCAGGTTGTCTTGGCATTTCAATTTTTTCCAATTAGATGTTATTGGTACATGTTAGGTATATGTAATGATCGTGTTCATCAGAGAATTTGTACCCGTACGTGAATGATATAATGGTTCTTTTCCCCATCCCCTCCCCTCCCTTCAACCTCTCTGCCCTCCCATTTACAGAAGCTTTTATTTCCATGCTTTTTCTCAACTTTTTTATTTGAGGTTCTTTTCCTGCCCCTCCCCGTGCTCCTCTCCCCATTTGAACTTTCTTCCTGTCCCACAACACCTAATATAGTTTCGCTCCTTATTTACACTTTCCATTTCTCACACCAGAGAAATGATGCAATATTTACACCTGTGTGTATGATTTATTTCACTTAAGAGTATGGTCTCAAGGCGCATCTATTTACATAAAAATATCTCAAGCTTATCCTCCTTTATGGCAAGAAATATGCCATTGTATTAAAAATCCACATTTTTTTTTTTATCCATTCACCTGTTGATGGGAATTTGGGTTGTTCTCAAGATACAGCCACTGCACACTGCGCCGCTATAAATGTGGGTGTGCACACACTGCCGTGGTGGGTGCTTTTCATTCTTCTGAGAAGATGTCAAGAGGAGGGGCAGCTGGGCAGATGGGCTAGTTTTCTCACCAATCAAGCACATTGATTTCCAGTGTGGAAACAGTGCAGCCAGTTCCTTTCTGCCCACAGCCCTGCCAGCTTCTGTTGCTGCTTGATCTTTCCCTTTTCTTTATTTTTGAGACAGGGTCTCCCAGTATAGTTTGGGCTGGACTTGATGTCACTATGTAGCCCGGGCTGGCCTCGATCTCACTGTCCTCTTGCCTCAGCCTTCCGAGTGCTGGGCTCAGGCGTGCAGCTCCAGCCGGCTTGATGTCTTGCTAACAGTCGCAAGCTAGAGTCACAGCATTGTTTTAATTTGCATCTCTCAACCAACCAGTGAGGTTGAACCTTTTTACACTTCATCTTAGCCAAAAGGCCGAGAAGCGAGTTAACCTTTTTTATGTATTAATTTGCTGTTATACCTCTCCATGCGAGATGAAGGTATTCATCTCAGATGTCCATTTTTGGATTGGGTCTTTAAATTTGGGGTTGAAGAGCCGGTGAGATAGCTCAGCACACTAAGCACTTGGCTAGGCAAGTGCAGGGGCCAGGGTCCAATGCCCGGCACCACATGCTGCGCCCCGCGCCCCCACCCCCTGTGCTGAGCCCTAGATAGAGACCCGGTATGGTGGTGCACGCCTGTGATCCCAGCACTAGGGAGGCTGAAAACAGGAGGAACACTGTAAAGTGAGACCCTGCACAAACTGCCCCCCCAACCCCAACTAAATTTGGAGTTGGATTTCTTGAGATCTTTTATATTCTAGACAGTCATCTCCTGTCTGAGGAACAGCTGGCAAGCATATGTTCGCCCACCGGGGGTTCTCTCTGCTCTACTGGCGGGTTCTCTTCCTGTGTAAATGCCTTTTAACAGGATGGAGAGCGCCCAGTTGTTCATGCTTTGCGATAGTTCCTGTGATAGGGTTTTGTTCATAAAGTCTTTGCCTATACCAGCGTCTTCAAGAGTTCTACCTATTCTCTTCCAGATTTTATGTTTCTTCTTTTTGAGGTACTGAGGATCAAACTCAGGACCTTGCACTTACTGGGCAGTGCTTATGCCACTGAGCCATCTCCCCAGCAGATTTTATGTTTTTGTTTTTTGTTTTTGGTAGTGGCAGTCAAACTCGAACCTTGCGCTTTCCAAGCAGGTGCGTGTGCCACTGAGTTACATCCCTGGCCTATGTTTCTGTTTTAATATTTAGATCTTTGATCCATTATTCTTTCATTTTACATATTTGGTACCAGGTCTCACTATACAGCTCGGACTCATAGTGATCCTCCTGTTTTCAGCCTCCCCAGCGCTGGGATTACAGGTGTGCGCCACCACACCCGGACTCATTCGCCAGCTCAGTGTGTCCAGGGAGCAGGGCCAGCACAACATGTAGGACGGGGGCTTGACCTCAAACCCAGGTCCCCGTGCTTGCCAAAGCAGGCGTTTAGTCCACTGAGATATCTTGCTGGCCTTCTTTGATCCATTTTGATTTTGGTTTAGTGTGTGGTGAAAGATATGGGTCATCAAAGAGGCTATCTTTTTTCCAGTGAATATGTTTGGAACTTTTATCAAAAATAAGATGGGAGGGCTGGAGAGATAGCTCAGCGGACTAATCGCCTGCTTAGCCAAGCACAGGAACCAGGGTTCGATCCCTGGTACCACATGCTAAACTGGTGACAGAGTCCATGTGTAGTGACACACACCCATAATCCCAGCACTGGGGAGGCTGAAAACAGGATCGTTCTGAGCCTGAACCGTGCAGTGAGACCCTGAACTGGATAATAACAGTAACAATGTGGGTAAGTATGTCTGCATTTTCTAATCTGTTCCAGTGACCCAAAAGTTTTTCCCTCCTCATACATTTTTATCAGTTGCTTTACACATAATTTCAAATCCGTGATTGTGCTGCCCTTTGCCTTGCATTTCGTACCTAGAATTGCCTTTGCTATTCTAGATCTCTTCTGGTTCCAGATGAATTTTAGGATTGTTTCCGCTATTGGGATTTTGATTGGGATTGCATTAAATCTGTGTAACAATTTAGGGATTGTGGCCATTTTCATTGTATTTGTTCTTCCTATCCAACAGCAAGGGATATCCTTCCATTTTCTTTTTCTTTTCTTTTTTTTTATGAGCAAAATATATTTATTGAGGCAAAGAAAGCTCCTGTCCTAGAGAGGGACAGGAGGGGGCACCCAAGTGGGTAGTCCCTGGGAAGCTGTCTCTTCCAGGGACTTTTGTAGTGTAAGACTGTGCGGGGCTAAGATGGAGAAAGGAGGAACTCACTTAGGTGGACGTGGGGTGGGACGTCCCAAACTATGGTAAAAATTTGTTACCTAAGCAAGTTCCAATTCAGAATTTATGAAAGAAAAGCAAACCCATACCTCTGTCCAATGATCTCAGGGGAAAACTCCAAAATGATACAGGGAGAAAAACATCTCAGGTGGGTAACCTCCGAATGATACTGCGAACCTCCAAATGACATAAGGAAAAATGATCTCCCGACCTGACCTGGACAAGTTCGTGTTCTCTAAAACCAAAGAATGAATTTTAGGAACAAACAGAGGTTATGAGCAGAATATATTTACTGAGGGAAAGAAAGCTCCTGTCCGAGAGAGGGACAGGAGGGGGCCTGAGCGGGTAGTCCCCCTCTATTTTCTGATATTTCTTTTAACCTCCTTTTTCAAAGTACTGTAGTTTTCTTTCTTTTTTGCAGTACCAGAGCTTGAACTCAGGACCTTGCACTTGCCAGGCAGGCACTTATGCCACTGAGCTATATCCCCGACCCAGTACTGTAGTTTTCAACATACATCCTATGTTGGACTGATTCCTAGGTATTTCAGTGTTTTGGATGCTATTGTGAAAGTTGTTTCCCTAATTCCTCTTTCAGGGAATTTGTTATTCATGTCCAGGAAGGCTATTGATTTTTGAGTGTTAACTTTGTACCCAGATATACTACTGTATTTGCTTTATTATTTTTAAATCCCCTCCCTTTTTTTTTTTCTGTATTTAGGACAGGGTCTACAGGGCTTCACTACATAGACTGGACTAGTAGTGATTCTGTTTTCATGAATTTGCTTATTAAATGTAGCAATTTTTTAGTGGAGTTTTGGGGGTCTTCTATGTAGAGTATCATGTCATCTGCAAATAATTTAACTTCTTCCTTTCCCATCATTATTCCTTTTGTTTCTCTTGTCTAATTGCTCTGGCTTAGTTTCCAGGGCTCTCCTGAATAGGAGTGGTGGTGGTCGACATCCTTGCACTGTTCCTGACTTTCAAGTGCAATTTTTTTGTCCATTTAGTATGTTGGCTGTTGGTTTGTCACAGGTGGGCTTTATCAGATTTTTTTTTTGTATCGGGGGGTCAAACTCAGGAGGCGGGTGCTTAAACTGCCGAGCTATCTCCCTGGGCCTGGCTTTATCAGGTTGAGATAAGGACCATCTATTTCAATTTTCTGTTGTTTTTTTTTTAAATCATGAATGGGTGTTGGTCTTTGTCAAAAGGTTTTTCAGCATCTGTTGAGATGATCATATGGTTTTTGTCCTTTACTGTTAATATGGTGTATTACATGTATTGATTTACATATGTTGAACCATCCGCGTCCCTGGGATGAAGCTCACTTGGTCATGGTGTATAATCTTCCTGATTTTTTTTTTTTACCAGTATCTTATTGAGGATCCATTTGTCTTTAAGTTCATTAGGGTGACTGGCTTGTGGTTAATTCTATTAGTTGGGTCCTTCTCTGGTTTTGGCATCAGGGTAATGCTTGCTTCCAAAAATCAATTGGTGGTATGACTTCCATTTCTATTTCATTAGTTTTAAAAGTAGTGGTGTTAGGTCCCCCTAAACTCGCAGAATGCAGCAATGCCTGCCGGAGCCTGTGCCTTTTAGTAGTGGTGTTAGGTCCCCCTAAACTTCTCGCAGAATGCAGCAATGCCTGCCGGAGCCTGTGCCTTTTAGTTACATCTTCCATTTCACTGATTGTTATTGGCTCATGTGGAATTTATCTTGATTCAGTTTTGGCAATTCATATGTATCTAGGAATCGTTCCATTTCTTCTACTACCTACCACTCAGCTATCCTCCTGAAGTCTCTGGTATTTTATTCTTAATCCTTTGGGGTTCAATAATACAATTCTAGCTGGACATACTGGTGGTATGCACCTATAAGCCCAGCATTCTGGGAGGCTGAGGAGGCAGGAGGGTCACATGTTCAAGCCCAGCCTGGGTATCTTAGCAACTTAGTGAGAGACGTGGTCTCAAAGTGAAAAATGAACTAAGGAGATAGCTCAGTTCAATCCCCAGTTACACACACACACACACACACTTCTAGTTGTTGGTTGGTGTCTAGTAGTTGTTTGGTTTCCAGGGCCAGACATCACAATGTCTGCACTGTGAGGATGGCGGGACCCACAAGGCCCGTGCCCCGGCACAAGCTCATGTGCACATCAGCCGGGTGCTGACCTGACCCTCACGGCTGGGCCACCCTATGTGCTGGGTGCACTTTCAGGATGTGACCTCTCCTGCCTGTGCTGCAGGTGTTGTGCTGCTCAGTGCAGAGCTGCGACATCTTCCTCAGAGACCTGGCCTGTGAGACACAGCCCCAGGGAGGGAGGCGGGCGCTGGCCCTGGCTCCCCAGCATGGGCTGTGGCTCACCCCACAGGCTGTACTCAAGCGTCAGAGCCAGGCATGACACTCTAGGGATGGGAGGGGGGGACTGGTGGGGACACAGCAGGGCAAGGATGCTAGACAGGGGTGATACAGCAGGTTGCCTTCCAGCGTGAGGACGTCGATCACCCAGCTCACAGGACCACCGACACGCAGATGGTCAGATGCCAGCTCCACCGCAGTGCCAAGGACACAGTGACTCTTACGTTTGAAATAGAGAAGTGTCCTAGCAGGACTCAGAAGGCAGGGATACAGGGTTGGGACATGGCTGCAGCCGCTGAGGCAGGACACCCCGGGCCCCACATGCTGTGAAGAGCTCCCGGCCCAGCACGGAGAGGCCGAGGCCACCACACTGGTTTCTTCAGAGAAAGAACTTTCTGGAAGGCTGACTAGGCGCAGCCCAGCTCAGATCTCTCCCTGGCAGCCGGGGAAGTGGGCTCAGGGGCTCCGGGGCTTCCTGGGCCGTGATGAGAGGCTGCTGCTCCTCCCCAGGTGTGATGCAAGGAGCGCTGCGGCCGGGCAGGAGGCCAGAGAGTGCACTCTGAGCCGGACTGGGGCCTGGCACCCAGAAGTGAGCATGTGAGTGTGGAAGCGGGGACAGGAACTTTTACAGCCAAAGATCAAAGCCACAGCTACATGGGGAGGGCCCTGCTCCAGGCTCCAGTTTCACCTTAGAGTGCTGCCTGGCAGTGGTCACAAGAGCCACACCAAGCACGGGGGAGGACAAGGCAGCTGAGACAGTGCAGGGCGACTGTGGCTCTAGATGGGGACACGCTCTCTCCTTGTCACGATGCTCCACTCTGCACAACCCCTGAACACACGGCTGCTTCAAGGACCGCAGTCTGGACTTCAGCCCTGTGTGGAGACATTGAAGTGTGTGCCCCTGGCACTATCGTTCACGTGGCTCCTGGCCCTCAGGACTCCTGTGCTACGACCTGGCACAGGTGTGCAGTGGCCACGTCCTGGGGCCTCCCCTCAAGTTGGGGATGTTTAGTCACTTGGTGTGGAAGCTGTGCTCCTGGGTTCAGGGACTGAGGCGGGGCGTGTATAGGGCCCGAGGTGGGCACAGGTGTGGCTCTGGCCAGGCGCAGGCTCCAGTCTGGTTCTCCCTGGATGGCCCAGGTGTGACCTAGAGGGCAGGTGCTAAGGAGACACAGGGAATCCCGTGCCTGTGGGCGGTGGGGACAGGGCATCTCCCTTCATGTCCCCCTGGGAAGCAAAGGCACACAGGCCCTGCGGGTCTCCAGTGTTGCCTGACTTCCCACGCCCTGAGGCCACGTGAAAGGATCAGCTGGACCAGGACAAGGTCTGCGCTGGACGCGGCTGGTATTTATTAGGTCACAGTTCTGAGACAAAATCCACTTCAGAACAGTGAAGCATCTACCTTAGCTGATTTCAGAAATGGTAAATCCAGATCTAACTTTCTAATCCGCTTTTCTATTTGACCCTTGAGGAACCGTTCACTGCAGTCACCTGGCCCTGCAAAGTCTTTACTGCCAACAACATTTGTTACGTTAGAAAACCAACTGCAGCATAATTCTCTGGCAGTTATGGGGCGAGGCGCATGAATCACAACGAGTCAATGCTTCTTTTGAATATGCATTTGCACTTAAATGGATCAAGTCATTGTTTTATGTAATTTCAGGACGTATCTATGGAGTAATTTCAGTGACTTTATGTCCTGATGCTTCCTGCTTCCTTCCAGTGACAACCACAAGAACAGGGTCCCCAGCTGTATCTGCTCAGCTCCTGAGGAAGGGGCGGGGTGGGGACGGACCCACGCTGAGCTGCAGGGGAACCTGCAGTCATGGTGCTCGAGACAGGCCTTGCCTGCTGGGGCCACCATGGGGTTAAAGTATCTTTAAGATGAGAAATGACAGAGAGTAGCCCTAAGGGACCAGAGCCATAAAGGGTTTCCAAGGCTGGGGCACAGGGCGGTGGGGCTGTGGGAGCAGAATCCTGTGCCCTGGGCAGCAGGCAAGGGCACTCCTTAAGTTCTGGGCCCGGACTACAGGAGAGTGCGCACCGCACCACAGGGAAGACGGGCCTGCCTGGCAGGGCTGACCTGCCAACAGGCGCAAGACCTTCACTTACTGCGCATCTGGGTGCTGGCGTGGAAGCCGAGCCTTTCGTGGGCTAGGTCTGTCCTTCACCTCTGGGCCTCCTGCCGCTCCCCACAGTGGCCGTACTGCAGTGGGCTCCACACTTAAATCCCCTGTTGGCACGGATGCTCTACGAGCCAGCATCAGGCTGCTCAGGACACGGCTGAACCACACATGCCACCGGTGTGGACGCGGCACGTGCTCCCCCATTACTCTTCCTTCAGCAAAATTTGGTCATCTAATTTCTTCTACCCAGAGTCATGTTTTAGACACCATGTGTCCTTCCTGCCTACACAATGTGCGTGTGCACATACGACTGTGAAGATGCATGTGGAACCGTGTTATATGTGGGTACTACGTGTGAGCCAGCCCTGCCTATGCACACTTGGTCGGCTCCAGACCGACACACCCAGATATAAAATACAGCCTCTGGGAGAACGCTACCCCACAATGCACCACAAATACGCTGCTTCTGTCTAATATCATCCTAGTCGTGCCCACCCATGATTTGGACTAGGGGCTAAAACCTCGTCTTTCTGCTAGGAAATTAATTTTAAAGTCTTTCAAGGCAGCAGTTAGAAATCTACCAAGTTGTGATTGAAATAAGCCGCACTGTTCCCTCCTCATCTCTTTTCTCGAGCGGCCTAGCGCTGCGTCACTTCACGGCCTCTCTGTCCTTCCAATTCCAGGGGATGCACAGGTCGCCGTCCTGCAGGACCGAATAGAAGTGGGACACGCACAGGCGCATGCCACTCAGGGCGGGCAGCGAGCAAGTGGCCAGCCGCTCCAGGCAGGCCACCATCTGCCGGCTGGAGACGCTGGGCTCCTTGTACAGCTTCTCCAGGGAGAACTTCTGTGTGGAGGCTCGGACCAGCGTGTCTTCGATGACCTTTAACCTGCGACACAGAAGAACAGAAGCAATGCTGCCCTCAGGCCAGGCCAAGGAAAGAGCACGGGAGGCAAGTGTGTCTGCACCGGGGCTGTCGCTTCCCGCTCACAATGTGAAACTGGGGTCCGCATAAAGCTGCACGGCAGCCAGGCCCCCAGGAGGACGCGCTCCTCCTCCTGCCCCCCAGTCCCGGCCTTCTCCTCCTCTGCCCAGTCCTCCCACCCTGGGTGAGCTATGCGCCCTTGGACCTGGGTTCCGGGAACCGCCGTGCTACAGCCTCAATGCTACGTGGGACCCGCGTCACTGCAAGTGTGGTGTCACACGCTTCCCACGAGTCCACGTCTGAGATGCAAAATCCAGTGAATAAATGAGTGCCCAGTGTCCTTCCGGGGGCCCCTCCTGTACTGGCTGCTCAGAGTCCCGAGTCCAGGAAGCGGACAGGCACTGGGGCGACAGGCTTCCCGCGGCCCCATGCTGCCCCTGGAGCAGGGAGGACACCAGTTTGCTACAAAGCACTTTTTCACTTGCTCAAGAACAACGTGGCTGAGCAAAAAGCAACCTTGTGCTGGGCGGCTGCCAACGAGTGTCCCACTCCTGCTTATGAGGCCCAGTGTCGCGTCTCCTGTTCTCTCTGACGCATGGGCCGCAGCCTCCACTGTGGTGACCACAGGGTTAAAATTCTCAGCACCGCAATTCTCTGCCAGTGTACTTCTGCCTGCTGTGCTGGGAGCAGGAGTGAAGTACCAGGCCAAGTAGCCCGGACAGCAGAGGTAAAGGACGCTGCCTGCAGCCTGCCCGCCCCTCCAGGGCAGTCACAGCACAGCCCCTCGGCAGCTGGATGTGGGACATCTGCCGCCTGCACCCTCATGGACCCAGCCTCTCCTGGAGACGTGCCACTGCCCTTACTGTCCTCAGAGATCTCTGCCCCACCCCCGTCACTGTGCTCTTGATGCTGCTGATGTGGTTTCCGATGGTTCCTGACAAGAGCCTGGTCCCAGAACAATGGGGTAAGCATGAACCACGAGGTGGGGGAAGGGCAGTAGGCCTCAGAACCACCAGGTCCCTAGAAGGCTACCCTGGCAGCAGAGGGCCCGTCTCCAGCATGGCCACCTGGGTGGAGGAAGCTCCCTGGGCTGGCATTGCTCCGGCGGAGCTCCTGCACAGGCCTGCTGCGGGCACCTGGGCTAAGCCCTCAGCGCTGGAGAGCAGTAGGTTTTAAACATTCCTTTTTGCCCTTCCTTAGAATTGCTTTGCGTTCTCAGGGGCAGGTGGGGTGCCCAGCCCTGCGTGTGTGCAGAGCAGAGTTCGGCTCATCTCCACAGAAGCTGCCACTCCAGAGGGCAAGGAAGGGCTCCTCTCCCGTCAGAGGAGCTCAGGCGCCTGACACCGGAGAGCACCCGCTGGGGACCTGGGCGTGCGGCAGCCCCGTGTGGGGCTCAGGGTCAGGTGCGCGGGCTGTTTCGCAGCGGCCCCTTCCACCTCCTGCACCTGCTTAAACATTTTTGAAGCACAAAGACCCCTCTTTGGGAACAATGCATGTTTCTCCTCACCACTCACGGGAGAATTTTTTCTGATACCTCTGTCGTTGCTGTTCCTGGGCTGAATTTTGTATGTGGAGCCTCATTTCTCGAACCGAGGCCACAGTGTGGCAGAGGCAGCTACTCTATTTACAAAAGGGCCGCGTGTGACCTTGCGCAGGCGGGCAGGCGGGCACACGGGCTGCCTGCAGTGTGGCCAGCTCCCGAGTGCTGCTACCGTTCCTCTGCAGTGCCAGGCCAGGGCTCCCTCCACGCCCACCTCTCGTACAGTGTCCCAAACCTACTTCAGACTCCCAAACCTGACTCTTAGAAGTCAGACCGACGCTGGGCGTGGGGGGCGCATGCCCGCAGTCCCAGTACTCGGGAGGCTGAGGCAGGAGCACTGCTCCGAGTTTGAGACCAGCCTGGGTTCCACAGCGGCAGCCTGAACTACACAGCAAGACCCTGTCTCAAAGATCAACAAAAAGCAAAGTAAAACTAAGCCCGACGGGAGTCCCGCTGAGCCCCAGCGTGCAGACGCGGCGCACTCACTGCTCCCTCCTCTTCAAGCTCTCTCGGGCTTTCTGTGCCTTGCTGAGCACAAACCACTGCAGCTCTGCCGGGTCGCACAGCGTCGGGATGTCGAAGTGCCCGAGTTCGTGCAGGCTTGGCGCGCGCCGGTCACTGAAACACAGACATGGGGAACGACTGCAGGCTCTGTCCGCTCCCTGAGAAAACGTGTGACTCGTACCTGAATGGGTCATTATGGAAACCCATCCTAGAAGTACAGCACACAGCACCGACAGAACCCCCAGGGGTTCACTTTATCAGGATTGTGTTTCCTAGCCCTGCTGGAGCCAGCACCCCAAGAGCCGCGAGAGAGACAGGAGACGGCACTGGCGCCTGGGCATTGCGGCAGGGCCTGTGGACACGGGCCCGTTGCTAATTCAGCTAGCACACCTCCTGAGGGGCGACCCCGACACTCCGAACACCACTCTAGGGATGCAGTCCTCCGTGCTGTGTACAAGAGGGCTGCTGAGCACCACACACTGAGACACAAGGCAGCCCACAGCACCCACAGCAGCCCACGGCACCCACAGCAGCCCACGGCACCCACAGGCAGCTCACAGCACCCACAGCAGCCCACAG
>NDGN011443709.1:0-12139 GCA_002564285.1 Tympanoctomys barrerae
TCTCATGGCACCAAGTTGTGTTTAGTTTTACATCAAATCAAATTAAAACTAGTGTCTTAGTCACATTCTCCTCACTGGATATGATATCTGACCCACACAGCTCTTTAAAGATGAAAATTTTATGTTGGCTTCTATTTGCAGTCCTTGGTCAGCTGGCTCTTCCCAGAAAGGATGTAGCAGAGGGACTAACAGAGGAGAAACATCCATCCACAGCACCCAGGAAGCAGAATAAAGGAAGGAGCCTTGTGGGGGCTGCACCCTTGCAGGACACGCCCACAGTGACCCATCTCCACCCACCAGGCCCCACCTCCTGAATGGACAGTCAGCTCTGATTAGCAGTTCACTGCAGGCTTAGCATCCACATAACCCAGTCTACTTCCAAGACCCACTTCAGGATACATAAGCCATTTGGGGGCCACTCTATATCCAAACTGTAACAACCAGTATATAACCTATTTTTCCCTAAAAAAAAAAAAAATAGTATAACTTCATGCGCTCTGCCACTGTTTCATTTATTCCCCAATTACTTATATATTCATTCTACACAGATTTTCAATATGTTCTTGATATAAACATGGGCATGATAGTTGCTATGCTCAAGAAGTTTATTTATTTATTTATTTATTTTGCAGTCCTGGGGATTGAACTCAGGACCCTGCACTTGCCAGGTAGGCACTTATTCTACTGAGCTATCTCCTTTAGCCCTAAGGAGTACATATTTTTTTAAGGAAATGCACTGGAATACAAAAGTGAAGCCGAAAATTATTAAATCTTGAATGTTGTCTGTATGTGGTGAGAAGTCAGTGAGGCAATAGGAAGAAGGAAAGAAAAGATGTTAGGGAAACGCAACAGTATATATGTGTTGGGTTTGTAGGGAAGACATTTAACATATATTTTCTGAATGAAATTTTAAGGCAATGGCAACTATAGAATTTCTATTCTCTTATTAAAATATTGAAGTGTGAGAATGGGTTGCAAAAGGCCAGGTTGATGATGTTAATGGCAGGTGATGGTATTGTAAGAGGAGCAATCAACTGTACATGAAAATCTGCCATTGAAGGCACAAGGCTATCTTTAAATTGAATCATGGCTCCTCTCACCCAAATGTAACACTTTTATTGGTTCCAGGAGGAACCTTTTGCTCAAAAACATTTCCTCTGAAATTCAACATTAGAGATTTATGTATGTGTCTTAAGGAGCTCAATTTTTAAAATGTCACTTCTACTTGAGGTTAAGCAGAGCTATAAGTCATCCGGGGCTTGGCGTGGAATCCTGTAACACAGACGCTTTCTTTCTCCTTGTGGCTTAATGATACTAATTATAACTGGAAAATGGAAACTTTCAAGGGAGGATAAATGCAAAGGTCACCCTTTCTTTTTGCATTAGCAAAGGAGATCTGTGCAAAGAGCAGGCAGCTCCAAGGGCCAGGAAGAAGACTCAGAGCAAGGCTGAGTTCATGGCAAAAAGTGAAATCCTCCTCAAACAGATCTTCTCGCAAAGTAACTCTGATTAAGTTTTGTTTTATTTTGTCTTCAGATACCGTTACACTGTCAATAAATTCAGAGAAATACCTTTCATATAACTGAAATATCAATCACGAGTTTCACTTTTCTTTTTGTCCCTATAAAAGTGGCTCAGTAATATTCTATTTATTAATATCTGGTGCCTTTAGAAGTTACTGGTGGGCCAGCCAAATAGCTCAGTGGATTAAAGTGCCTGCTTGGGCGGCCCCAGTAGTCACAGGAAGTTGGATTCCCAGCCTGCTGTGCCGGCCCCTCCCCAGGGCGTGCTGTTGGTGATTGGGACTGGGCATGGCAGCACGCACCTGTAATGCCAGTGCTTGGGAAACTGAAAACAGGAGAATCACTAGGAGTCTGATCTGTGTAATGAGACCCTGTAGACCTTGTAGACCCTGCACTAAATACAAAAAGAAAGAAAGAAAAGCAAGAAAGAGAGAGAGAGAGAGAGAGAGAGAGAGAGAGAGAAGTTACTGGTAAGGTATTGTTCACACGTGGTACCGTGTATTTAGAAAAGAAAAATGTAATTTATGCTCTACTTTTTTTCCCTTTCTCACAAGGAGTCATTTTATTGATATGCATTTATCCTATAAGCAGTTAAGAAATTTGTAAGCATAAGGCCAGAGAGTTAAAATGTGGAATATTAATTAATAATCTGAATGCAAAAATTATGGTTTAAGATTTAGAGAAAACTGAGTTTGAATCATTAATCTCAAAAATAACATTAAATTCTCAGAATCTTATTTCCTCCATTAGTCCAACTTTAAGAACACCTGTGTTATAGGGCGGTCATGAGCAATGAAGCAAGTGAAGCCTAGTGTTCACACAATGACTTCCCTGTTGCAGATGATCAAATAGCTGCAAATAATATACTCATTGTAGTATGTGTATTAGCTCATTTTTCATTACAATAATGAACTCAGGTTAGATAACTATAAAATCTGGAGGCTCATTTAGCTCACAGTTCTAAGAATTGAAGACTAGGTGCTTCATCGGAAGCCCATGTGCATGGGTGGCATTACAATGGCAGAAACACAAGCGCAGTCGTGGACAGACCACGTGGTGCAAACAGGAATCCAGATCTGAGGAGGGGCGTAGGAAGTCACTGTTGCAATAACTAAGGGTCTCAGATACTGCAGTAAGGCCTTCTGAGGGCACATGTCCAATGGCTCAAGCACCTACTATCTTCACACTTAACTCCTATTAACACAGCCATGCTGGAACCAACCTTCCAAAGTCCTAAAACTTGAAGTATAAACCACATCCACACCAGAGCCAAGCAAGAGAGACATAATACAAGGTGATAGTCACAAGTGGCTAAATTATAGGAGGAAAAAGACAGAAGGACAATACATCTTCTAAAGCTATATGAAATTGTATTAATAATCCCTTACAGAGTTGTTTTAAAATTTTCTCGTCAATTGTACTATTTTTCATATGTAATCCATTTAGTTTTCACAATAACAATGGATTATTTGGACTATAATAACTGACATTTATATTAAGGAAACAAATGTGTAGATCAATTAATTTTGTCTAGATTGAAGGAAGAAAGAAATAAACAAAGAAATGAAAAATAATGAAGAGCAGAGTCTATATTTGAGCCAAAATAATTTGGCTCAAGGCAAAGGTCTTAAACATTGTGCACTATCCATGTAACATTTTAAATATTTTGCTCATATTTAAAGAAAAAAAGCTTTATCATGAATTACCCTAAGATTGAAATATGTAGGCATCATTATACATAGTCACTTTTTGGATAATTTTCTGGAAAGTATCAGAAGTTAATTAAATTAATTAGTGAAGATACTTGGGATCAAGGCACATATTTATGCAGATTAGGCATGATTCAGAACAAGGATAGCTGATGACTGCTTGATAACCCAAAATACATTGCAAACATATTGAGGAGCACCTTAATGAATGCCATCTCTTTATGAATGCAATCTTCCTTGTAAAAATGATTTTAATTTATATAATTTTCACAGTAAGTATATTGTCATTGCAGATGGATAAGTGCCACACCCAAATGAGTACTTTCCTCTTCAAAATAGTCACTTTTAGAAACCAGATGTTCCTTTCTATGAAGATTAACTTAGTTCATTCAGGTTTATTTGAATTGTCAGCAATGGATACTTAATCCTATTAATTGTTTGAAAGCTGGAACATCTAAGTTGAAGGCACCTACGGGCTCCATGTATGGGAAGGACCTGCTTTCTGATGAATGGCCCTTCTCACTGTATTCTCAAATGTTCTGAGGGGGCAGAAGACTCCTCTTCCACACTGATGCGATTCACCAGGGCTTCACTGGCATAACTTAAGCACGTCTGCAAAGACTACCTCCTCATATTGCATCGATAGTTCTGAATTGCATCACAGGAGGTTGGCAGGGCTACATTGTTAAACTAAAACAGTACTTCTTTGTTATTTTACAAAGAACAGATGCACACATTTCATATTTAATTATCAAAGCTTGTATTCTCAATGGAAGCAATTTTTTTCTAATCTTATCTGCTTATATTTAATCATTTGAGATCGATATTTATTGTTTCATATCTGGTTATATCTAATTACTTACATATTTATACTATGCATCACTGTCTACATTTCTGTAGTTCTTTATCCATCAATATCTTTTATTTGTATGATATTCACTACTGTTAAAACGCTCAAGTCCCAAATAGCTCAGTGGATTAAAACGCCTGCAAGCAGGCACAAGGGCCAGGGATTCAATCCCTGGGCCTGCCTTGCTGGCTCTGCCACCAGGGCATGCTGAGATGGCAACTGAGACTGGATGTGGTGGTGCGCGCCTGTAATCCCAGATCTTGGGAGACTTTGAACAGGCAGATCAAATGAGTTCGATCTAGTAGTGAGACCCTGAATACCCTGTAGATCCTGCCCTAAAATGCAGAAGAAAAAAGAAACGCTCAAGTCTTTATCCAAAGAAAAGATGGGGAAAAATGTTAAGAAAACTTACTGTGACAACTAAGCTGATAAGCCATGTTTTTAATCAAAGGCACTTTGAGGAGTATATGGCATTCTCTGTATACTGGCTTCTTTCCAGTTTTCCATAGACATTCACATAATCTTTAAGAAAAAAAATCATTTCTGCTTTTCCAAACATAACGCCTTTCATGTTTTCTTCTTTTGGTTATTGTCTTCCCCTTCATCATGTTTCTCTTCACCCAGAAGGACCTCCTCTCCATTCCACCTGTTCCTCTTCTTTCCTTTCTTCAATGATTTTCTATATCCCTTACCTCTAACTTCTGTTTCCAATGTCCGAAAGGATTTCTGCTCCCTGAAGAGGTTCCAATGCCTCTGTTTAGAAATTGCCTCCAGACAGAATGAGTTTCAGGTCTTTTAAGAAGCATGGCCTAAAACGCTCTACTATACGGTATCTGAAAATGATTGCTAGTATATTTTGTCTAGATCGATGGTAGACTAAAGTGCAAAAACAACTTTGGTAATCACTACAGAATCTTGGCCAGATTAGTAACTTCCTTAAAACATTTAAAACCTGATATAATAATCCCTCCCCTCCAAAAGAAGAGAGTTCAATTTAAAAGCATTCCAGAAAAAATCCCTTCAAAGCTTCCTGATTATATTTTATTTATTTTTCTGTTATATATTAGAAAACATCTCCTTTGATTTGCATGTGCTTGTAATTTTATGCATAGCCACATGCTGAATCTTTGCTAAACCCTGGAGGTATTTTTGGTTCTTCTCTATAGATCTTATAGAGGAAACTTGTGGTAGGTCTATTTTCATTGATTTTATTTGCAAAACACAAGGGCAAAATGAAGTATATTTTTATATAAAATAACCATTTTTATACCTTCATTGGTTGTTGAAGAGTTCTACTCAACTACAGTGCTATTCAAAGCCATCCAGGAACAGTTCATTTCATTTTAAATGATAATTTATACTAATCTTACTCTCAAAAGATTTATTTTTGTACAGTATTTACTGCTCAGAAATCAAAGCATGCATGAAATATTAGTTTCTAGGGCCGGCCAAATAACTCAGAAGATAAAAGCACCTGCAAGCAGGCGCAACGGTCAGGAGTTCGATCCCCGGGTCTGCCATGTCTGCCCTGCCCCAGGCGTGAGCTGAGACAATTGACACTGAACATGGTGGCACCTGCCTATAATCCCAGCTCTTGGGAGGCTTTAAACAGGCAGATCACTACGAGTCTGATCTAGTAGTGAGACCCTGAACACTCTGTAGGCTCTTCCCTAAAATACAAAATGAAAGAAAGAAATACCAGTTTCTAAGACTTACCAGGAATTTTGTACCAGGAACAGAACTCAGGATGTTGCACTTGCCAGGTAGGTACTCAGCTGCTGAGTCATATCCCTGGCTCTGACATATTATGTACAGGATTGAGTAAGTTATGACACTGGCGGAAGAAAAGCAATAAACAAATGAATGAAAACAAAGAGCATACCTAGGTCATATGTAATAAGTAAAGTTTAGTGTGGTTTAGTGGCTAACCCATGAATTTCTCTAATAATTAAATTAAAAGCAACTTTTGACAGATTTTTCTAATGCTGTTTCTAGATAATACCAACATGCATAACCTAAAGCTCTATATTTTTATGCTCAAGTTAATTTGAAATAAAATATTCCTACAAAATATTAACTCAGATTACATCCCTAACATATGTGGCTGAACTCCCTGGGTTCCCGAACCTTTGCTACTTAGAAAGTCACTTCACTCAGAATGTCAAGGTAATTTATCAGCACATTCTCACAAAAGCAGATGCTAATGTAAAACACTGAGAACACACAGACTTAATACTTCATGCCAGGACATGAGACTAGACATTTTTGTGTCAATATTTATGTGATTTTTGTCCCCAAGGGCATGCTTCCCTGGATAGTCAAACAGCAAAAAGCACACATCAACTTTTCCTCTCACCAGTTTGCAACAAAGCAAAGTACTTTGCTATTGAAGTGAAACATGATCAAGGCGGCTCTGAGTGTTTGTTTTCTTTTGTTTGGGCAGAGAAGGATTTTAAGTTTGGTTCTGACAAAAACACAAGACATATGTATTTTGGAAAATACAGAATGAAATGATAATCTTGCTGCCTCTATTTTCACTCCTACTTTCTCTTCGGTTATTTGAACACTAGACAGTAAAATTAGGACTAGGACTGATTTGCTCTGTCAAAGTAGCACCTGAAAAGAGTCTCAACACAATCTTAATATAATTTTTTTGGATTTTGTTTTGTATTGTTCTGTATATAAAATGCATAAAAATTGATGTTACGGTTATTTTAATAACTAGCTGGAATCTGCAGAACTTCATGAGGACTGTTTTCTAAAATTCCAGCATGGGTACAAATTGGGAAATAAGGTAAAGTAGTAATAAATGCCAATCACAGTGCACCGTTATTTAAAACAAAAACAAAAATGGAAGACAATTGAAGCATAAGAACTAAGTGAACTGAACCTGCTGAGCTCAGAGCTGGGCACGGATGTCAGGGAGGATGGCTCATGAAGTTGGCCTGCGTGGTACTGAAAACTTTAAAGATATGCCTAGTAGTAAACAAACTGACCTTAGGGCTGGGGTGATGGTACAGTAGAATAAGCACTTCCCTGGCAAGCACAAGGGCCTGAGTTCAATCCCCACCTGAGTTCAATCCCCGGTTCCACCAAAAAAAAAAAAAAAAAGAAAGAAAGAAACTGACCTTAGCAGGGGCATTACTCCTCAGAGAAATAAAGAAGCTGTCAAACCAAACTTTACTCTTCTGAATTTCCTCTTTTAAATTGGTCCATGAAAATCTTACTATACCTTTGCAAAACAAAGCTAAGAGGCAGGAGAAAGCCAAGCTACTTACAGTACTAAGCAACCCTCACCTGGAAGCAATCGGTTAAGAACAGAAATTGCACGTCTCCCACAACACTTTGCATATGGCTTTTGAATAATTTGAATAGAGACCTTAATCAAAAATATGTAGAATAGCTTTGGAAGCGGTGGTCGTCTAAGTGGGCAGTGGTATCCATGAATGAGAACCTACCAGTGTTTGTACCTGGAGGACTGGCATAGGGAAGCCAGGCTCAGGTAGGAACATAAGTAGCTAGTTGTTCTGGTCACACATTCTTAGTCTTTTTGTTCAACTATGATATATAAATTCTTATATCAAACTCATTGAGTTAACACGAGGACAAAACACATGAAAGGTAATAGACCCTTTATAAATAATTACTGTAAGTTTTTATAAACAGGTTGTCTTTTCCAAATTCAGTTCAATTATCCTGGACACCTTCACAGCTATGGGTAAACTTCAAATTCCTAGGGCCGGGGAGATGGCTCAGTAGAAAAAGCACTTGCCTGGCAAGCACAAGAGCCTGAGTTCAATCTCCAGTTCTGAAAAAAAAAATCAAATTACTTGTCAAAGTAGTCATTTAATAAATAATGGTAGAAAATTGTTTAGCTTGTGTCTAACTACATAGATAGTATGTTATATAAGGTTTATAGCACAAAAACAAATCAAAATATTTATATTACTTATTTAATTTTTCAAATAATGTAGATAGGTGTTTTAGTTCACTTGAATGAATTTAACTCACATACTGATTTTTAAAAGAGTAATTTCTGTGCTATTAAAGTCAAAACTCGGGTCAGCCAAATAGCTCAGTGGATTAAAGTGCCTGCAAGCAGGTGCAGGGGCCCCAGACTCGATCCCCAGTCCTGCTGTGCCAGCCCAGCTCCGCTGGGCAGCACTGAGAATGCAATGGAGACTGGGCTTGGTGGCATGCGCCTGCAATCCCAGCACTTGGAAGGCTGTAAATAGGAGTATCACTACAAGTCTGATCTAGTAATGAGACCCTCAACACCCTGTAGATCCTACCCTAAAAGTACACAAAAGTAAATAAAGTGAAAACTCTTTTTAAAGAAATTCACTAATCTTCATATTTGAAGTCTAGGCTAAGTAATAGTTTTTGAAAAGGTATTATATAATGTCCAACTCATGAAATGGGGTTTGATCTAATATTTATCAGTGACAAATTATTTTTAATTTCCCTTGGTGTTTTAGATGCACAAATATATGTGCTGATGACAGCTTGTAAACTGCAGACATGTAAGAAAATCTATTCAACTATAGTTGATTAAGGTTGAAGCTATTGTTCTTCAGCACAGAGAAGTATTTCTAATTCCCAAGCAGAGTAGTTGACATAAATATTGCTCATTATAAAATATTTCAGAATTTGAAATAGTATATGTATATTTCATATTTTCTAGACTACAAAGAAGAATGTTAATAGACCTTTTCCCTTAGTGTATCAGAAACATGTTACACACTTCCTCTGAATTTTTTTCATTTGCTCAAGTATTGCTTCAGCCTGACATTTCTTCAGAAAATATGTGTTGAGTCCTTGTCCTAGTAGGTTGTTAAGTACCAACTATTGTTCTTACACTAAGAATCCAGGGAGAAATGTCATTTTTTATCTACAAAAAGCACAATCTTAGAACTCCTTTTTTACAAAATGAGGGAGTTCTTCTTTTTTGGATTGTGAAAGAATACCTACTCATTTGATTATATTCCAGAATCATACCTTATACCATTTAATGTTTTCTGACACATTTCCTGTTCATATGATGCATTTGCTACAAGAAACAAGGCTGTATTTGCATCTTTGACAGCAAAGGACACACTGACTAATGGAATTGATGCTTGGTTTGAATAATGTACGATGTTGTGACAACGACAGTAGCAACGAATCTTAAATAATAAGCCCTACCTGCTGCAATTTTAAAATATGCACACTATTGTTTTAGCCACAAATATGTTAGATTTCATTTCTATTTCTGTGAAGCAGTTCTATATAATCCATCTTCATGATGGGTGACAAGAGAAACTAATTTCTCTTACTTGAACTTCCCAATTGCTTTTCTTTTATTTCTTGCAAAACACTAAGCATCATGACCAAATTCTGCCATGTTTATTTGGACATTAAGGGAAGAGACTGAAGGAAATTACAGGAATTCATGCTACTTTATGGTTTGCAAAAATTAGCTGTCTATAGTAAATGACCCTGAGACACTGATAACAAAAAGTGGGTGAGTAAATATAAAATACATTGCTAATGGGTAAGATTTTTAAGGAAATAAATCCATACAACAGCTTTTTCAATTAAAATAAGTATATGCAAGAGTTGGCAAGATAGCTCAGTGAACTAAGCACTGTTTAGGCAAGCGCAGGGACCAGGGTTCAATCAGCGGCACCACATGCTGCACTGGCCCTGCCCCTGGGTGCACCGAGATGACCAATGAGTCCGGGTGTGGTGGTGCACGCTTGTAATCCCAGTACTGGGGAGACTGAAAACAGGAGGATCTCCCTGAGTCTGATCTGCATAGTGAGACCCTGTACAAAATACATAAATTTTTTAAAAAGGAAAAAGAATAAAATAAGTATATTCAGAATAAAAATGAAGGCAGATAGTCAAGCAGGGAGAGAGAAGGGAGTGCAGTAAGAAGGAAGGAAATAAAAAATATCCTATTTCTTCTTTTCTGTCACAAAAGCCAAAACTTGGAACAAACTGAAACATTACTCATTATTTGTAATATTAGTTTCCAAAAGGAGACTAAAGCTTATAAACAAATAAAACTGCTAAGCTTAGCATCATGCAGTATTGGAATAGTTAGCAGTATTAGTATGTGAATTCTTTTCTTTAATGATGAACATTCAGTGCATTATGCATAATGATAAAATATATTCATTTGGGGTGTCATTACTTGAAATTTAAATGCTAAAAATGATAATTCCCAGAAAATGAGTAGGATCAAATATTACTAAAGAGACTGTCTCTATCATATTAGAATCATCTCACTTTGTGTATTCAACTCCATTTATATCAATCGTTACTAAGCAAAGTAGTAATCAATTTTGTACCATGCCTGTAGAAGCTGTGTGAACTTTTACTTTATTCATAGTGATTTGGCATTATGTATGATATTGATGGAGTTTTAATGAAGGAGAGAGAATAATAAATGTCTGTAAAGTAAAATGATGTATTTTGGTAATGAGTCGTGATATTATTTTGATTAAGATTAAAAGACTGAAACTCCTTGTAAGAAAAAAATATGGCCAGTGTATTTAATATGCTTGGCAATTATAACAAAAGATGAATGAAAGCAACTGCACTACTGAAATAATTTATATAAGTGAAAAATTATGAGAATGCATAATAAAAATACAAAGAACATCTGCCAGTTATTTTAAGCTGAATATGGAGAAAAATAACAAAATGGTTGAGATGTATTTCAAGAAAGATACTAAAAGAAATGAAAAGACTTGAAATAATAGTTAAATTGTTTCAGATAAACTTTGATCTCACTTCTAACAAGGATATAATGTGTATGTGATATAAAAGATTTTTGAAAGTTTATTCCGAAGGAGTTGCACAGTAAACACTTACCTCATCCAACTACATCAAAGAGAAAGGTAGACCTTTTAATGTCAAATTCCAGATGTATTTCCAAATACCATCTCTTTGTAAAGAGGTTTATATGCTGAGAGTCTCATTTTTCTAAAGAAGAGGAGCATGGTGCTGCAGATAGTAACCCTTTATCAGTAAAAAGCTTCAGAATACTTAAGAATACAATGACTGTGTGCTTGGTTTAGTAGTAAAGTGCTTATCTACTGTGTTCAAGACGCCCAGTTCAATTTTCAGTACCATAAAATCATGAGGCAAGAAAAGCTTAATAAATATTTGCTCCTAAATCTTCAAGAACATAAAGAACAATATTCAACTGTGACATGAAAGATCTAAGGATCTCAGTGAAATTGCTAGTAGATTGCTTTAAAGACATAACCAACAACAACAACACAAACAGAGGGTTTTAGTTATTTAGAAGAGATTGTCTATGAGTTTTTCAGTACAAAATTGTGGGACAACAATGGGAGAGCTTGGATGGATCATTTTAAGTCATGTTCGAGAAGCGGGTCCAGCAGGACAAGCAAGCATCAGGCAGGAAGAACTAGAATTGACATGGATTCTTAGTGGTGAGGAATATTGAGGAAGCAGGAGGAGACCTGCATCTGTTCCTGTCAAGGAAGTGCCCTACATGAGCCTCAACGTGGGGGAAAAGAGCTTCTGAAGAGTCTTCAAAAGTCAGTCATTTTTTGAGCATCTGCTAAAGCAGCAACCACTGATTAGACAGTGTCTTTTATCCCTTAGTTCTATTTTATGCAAGTGCTCCAGAGGTATATGGTTGGGAGTAACAATGGTGTTGAGGTGGAAGAGAAGGATAGAGGAGCTTGGGAGGAGAGAGGGGGTAGAATGGAAAGAAACTAAATACAACTAGAGCCCTCCATTCCAAACTCAGCATTGCACACAGATTCAAGGTGGGGAAGCAAAATGTCTCACCTATGTCTCATTAAGTTTAGACTGCAATTATTAGATAAGAATAGGCATTCTTTATTACCTGATCATGATCATAGGTTAAGATATAAGTGTGGGTGGCAAAGGAATGGCAAAATTCCTTCACCCTGTTTTTCTTCTGTAGAGGCAGAGGAATTTTTCTTCTGTAGATATTCGAACAAAGTAAGAGGATTTCTTTTTTAACACAAGGTGATTATACAGCAAGAGTTGGCTTGTTCAAATATAGTTGT
>NDGN011443711.1:0-12072 GCA_002564285.1 Tympanoctomys barrerae
TTCCCAAAAGAGCTCAGTGGCATAAAATGTTTCAGAGTCCCTGTATTGTGTTCATGTTGTTATGTAAAACATTTAATCGTACTATAAGCACTTGATGCCCTGTTAGTACAGTTTATGTTTTGCATTTCCTGTTATGTTTAGCAAATTGCTCAAATGTCTAAGTTACAGAAATGTAACTCCCTCCTCTTTTATAAAGCAAACATCGTAATTAGTAATTATTTCACTTACTTGCAAAGGTCATTAACACAGCTGGCAATATATAAATATGGATCAATATATTCATGGCAGCTCAGAAAAGGAAACTGCAATAGGATCTGACACTTGAAGAAGATTGCCTGTGCACGAAAGGAAACCAGTCACCAAGTTATGTTTAGTAGCAGAGATGCAGTCTCAGTTTTTAACTCTCTGAGAATTTGTTCTTATCAAGAAAGAGAAAATCAGGCAAGCCAAATAGCTCAGTGGATTAAAGCACCTGCAAGCAAGCGCAGGAGCCAGGGGTTCTATCCCCGGGCCTACCGTGCTAGTCCCGCCCCCCAGGACGCGCTGAGACAGCAATTGAGACTGGGCGTGGTGGTGCACGCCTGTAATCCCAGCACTTGGGATGCTGTAAACAGAAGAATCACTATGAGTCCGGCCTAGTAGTGAGACCCTGAACACCCTGTAGACACTTCACTAAAATAGAAAAAATTAAAAAATAATTTTAAAAAGAAGGAGAAAATCATTTGTCCTTTAAATTCTAACCAAAAGTTTTCCAACTATAGATTTTTAGGATGAATACTGAATTTATAAAAATCATCACATTCAGTATCTTCAAAATCACTTTAAAGGGTTGGGGATATAGCTCAGCAGCATAAGCGCCAGCCTGGCAAGCGCAAGGTCCAGAGTTCAACCCCTGGTACAAAAAAAAAAAATAATAATAATAATAATAATAATAATAACAATAATAATAATAAAGTTAATCCCTATTGCAAGTACATTTCATAAGTTTAATATTTCACTTATGTCATCCTCACTTATAATATGTACCACTAAACATAGAAATAGCATGTATGTATTTCATGTCTCATGTGGCCCAAGTTTTCATATCTAAGTTACCTCGAATGCTGGCATTCCACTGGAGCATGGATTTGGAAAGTCTGAGGGTGTGGGTACACATTTGGAGTCATCAGGGGTTTGCACTGACCAACTATTTGCAAACACAGCAATGTCTTCTGTGTAGTCCTCTATTTCACACAAACACACAGAAATAGTTGTTATCTATCAGTTCCCACAAATATAGACACTATTCTTCAACATTAACTTCCAGGTCAAAGGTTAATATCAATAACTTTATAATCATCTCTGTGATATCAAACTGTAACATTACTTTAACATACTAAAAATGAACTAAACAAAGTTCCAAAAGAAGTACTATTGAAGAGAAAAGCAAATTGCATTTGAAACACCATAGAGAAGGAATTAAAATAAGCTGGTCCAATATAGGGGGAGTGAGCAAAAATAGACAGTGAATGCTTAAATTGTTTTAATTTATTACAATAAAAAATTGCCAGGAATCCCCTTCAAAATACCCTCCCTTGCTTGAGTCACACTTGTCTTGTCATTCTTGCCATGTTTTGAAACAGTTCTGGAAGTTCTTTTTTTGTGAGGGTCTTTATAATAAAGTGCAATAAAAGAGTGGTGAACATTGCTGACAAGGGCCATCCTATAGCAAGACAGACTCACAAAAACAATAGTGTCCTCTTCACCTTGTCCACAGGCTTTGGCACGATGCAAGGCCTGGCTCCTCCCCAGACCACGAATGGTAGCTGCTTTAATCAATACAAAATCCTGAGGCAGCCGCAACAGCACAAGGAGAGACACAAAAGAGGACCCCCCAGAACTGCTTCAGAAAGTGACACAAATACTGGGATAACTGTGTTAGAAGTGAGGCTGAGGACTTTTTGGTAGCAATGATGGCAATGTGGCTTGGAGTGATTATGTAAGTATTGATCATATTTTTTATCACACCTTGTACATACCAGGAAAGTCTTAACTATCCAATGTTCATGTTGTCTATAGAGGAGAAAAACACACATAAAAGTAAGAAACATAAATTAAAATTTCTGTGAAATTTTTCAGGCAGCTCTCAGTCAATGTGATGTTAGTCAGAAGCATACTAAAGTTATACTTCCTTTCTGAGAGTCCACAACCACACACACACACACACACACACACACACACACACACAAATGTTTTGAGTTCTTCAGGACATTTGAGGAAACAGTCATATACACAATGAAAGACTGGAAAAGACACCTTAGGAAAGGAGCACTAAGAAGTGAATCGGTTTCATTTACAATGATGAACAGTGTTTCCAAATCTGCTCAGGAAAGAGCCCATTATTAAGAATGTTGGACCAATCCCAGCATAGTAAAGGGCATTTTGGAGTTCCTACGCAAGCCAACAAATGTTTTAGTATGAGCCACTCAGGACTCATAGAGCCAAGTCTCATTTGAATTGTTTTGTCATCTGACCTGTTAACAAGTTCAGGGCCTGATAATGGAAATCTATCCTGTCCTAGATTTAGACAAAAAGTGTCTCAAATATCAGGGACTTGGCAGAAACAAACTACTGCACTCTCAAAACTCCAACCAAGACAGACCTCAGCAGTGAGCACAGGCCTCTTTCCACCACCCAGTGGGGCGTGGGTATAATTCTACCACAGTTGACAGTCTTACACCCCTGAATAAAATCTCAATAGGCTTTGCCACTCTTCTTAACCACCCTCAAGACAGGAAGATAATTACTGAATGCTATTCACTAGCAGATGTTGGGAGATTGTTTAAATTCATTCTCTATAAAAATGTTTTGCTGCCCGGAAGACTGCATGGCCCAGCACCTGTGCCTTCTCTTACCTCCCAAACTGCTGCAGGACTCCTATATCTTCCACTCTGATTTCCCTTCAACTATCTCCAATCATGCTAGCTTTATTGTGCTCTTCAAATACCCAACCTCCTTCCCACCCAGGGTGTTTGTGCCCACTCCTCCTTCAAAACCACCCTGACTTAAGAGTCTCCCACTTCAGCTCTCTTTTCACTTTGCCTTTTCTACTACATGATTTAGACTAATGCCAAACTTAGCTTGCTTTTCCTGTAATTCCCTTTTCCCACTTTTTTTCATAGTTGCTATTGTTCATATAATTATATTATATTTTATCTCCTTATTCATTTTATCTTTTACACATGTGCTACAAAAACAGAGAAATTGCCTCAGCTGTTCCACTGTTAACATCTCTCCTATACTACCTGGCATGCAGCAGATCTTTAAAGTATATTTGCCAGAGAGCTGAATGAAAAAATATAGGGGAGACTGGAAAATTTATTAAGTTAGAATCTTAGAGCTTTCGATTTTCTGGTCTACTCCACTAACTCTGGTACTGTTGAGAATGCACAATGCACAGCCTTGCTCATTTAAAAATGGGATAAATGATGCTCATTTTAAGTAAATTTATAGTTACATTTTATTTCAAAACATCATCTGTTAAAGTCTGATGAAACAAAATATTTCTTAGTGGCCCACTGTTTCGATATGTATGCATAAACTTTAATGCCTCTAAACAACCTGGGCAGTTCCTTAGAGTTCACTCCAACTTCAGCTTCTGAACAACATAGTTATTTTTTACTACATCATATTAATAAAAGAGCCACGAAAGTTGTTCACAATTAGACTTTCAATCATATCCACTGGCAGTCTAGGAGGCCACTAAATTACAATTACAGCTCTCTGTGTGAAATATGCTCTGTGTAGGATAATTTAGGGCTCCTATGAGGACAGTTTTGACAGTGAAGCAGAAGCACTTTTAATTATTATCCTGAAAAAAGGAGGATAAATCAGGACTTTCATGTTGTTGCATGGCATGAGGCATAGACATGAATCATGAAAACAGAATTCTAAACTAGACAACACATTCAAATCTTCCAATGTACATCAAAATTCTGAAAAGTTGTTTCTCTATGAAGCCATCCCTGAAGAGTAAGGAGGAATCAAGAAAGAAATCAAGTTTTCATTACTGTTAAGAAATTATATATTCTACAGCATTCAGCCAAATTATCTGACTCTTTATCTCAGCAGCACATGCTGAGTTTAAAAAATAGTAGAGATCTTAAAGCTAACGACAATACGGCTCACCTGTATTGTTAGGCTTTCTTTCTTTTGCATTTTTACAATATAGGAGGCATAGGAGGGCAATTTCTTGTCACATTTCTACAAATTTTTTGTGAGATTCTAAATTTTTTAAAAATATCTCCCCTTGGGGCCAGGGAGATAGCTCAGTAGAATAAGTGCTTGCCTGGCAAGTGCAAGGGCCTGAGTTCAATCTCGGGTTCCGCAAAAAAAAAACAACCCTCCCACACACTTTCCTTCCTTCCTTCCTTCTGTAGTTCAGCAGCTGAAATTCATTTGGTCACCTCCTGCCAGCCTTCCCTGCCACCCATCTGCCACTGCCTTTCTGCCTGTTTCCCCACCTATCTCAATGTGGACAATGGTTTGTATTCCAGGTTCCTGGAGTCTTTCTGGCCCTTTTCTCAGAGTTCTAAGCTCAGCACATGAGAGCAGAGGCTGTGTTTCACTCTCATCTCCACACATATTCCCCAGATGTCCTAGGGGAAGGAGCCCATAGCAGTCTTCTGTGACACAATGCACTGAACGGAATATCTCGTCATGAAACTCTGATACAGAAGAAATATAACAATAATGATGTTTTTACCTGTTCTGAGTCAAAACCTGTATGTCCTAATAGTCTTAAGATTCAAAACTTGTGCGTTCTTTCTCTCCAGATACCCAACTGAATGGGGGAGATCACTTCACGAGGATCCTGATACTGTATATCTGCATTGTGCTCACATCATTTTGAGCAGTTTCATTTACATTTTCTCATTAGACACTCACAGGCTGGGAGGCAGGCTCATTATTATTATCTCCATTTTATATGTGAGGAAATTGGCTCCTTGGAGTCCTGCTCTCTAATGTAGCTCCTGGTAATCTTGATGATGCATTATCCATCACAGGCAAAATATTTTCATTTTAATAAGGGCTTCTTACAGCTATGTAAGACATTTTGGACCATTTTCATTTCAGCTCTATTGTAGTCTTACTGGGGTCTACTTAGAGATGATTGTAAATTACATGAAATACATTGTGTATTCCCTGTGTTCCAGGCACTCGGAGTGTTTTACATTGGTTACCTCAGTTAATCATTGCAACTCTATGACCCATACATCATTATTATATCTTTAAAGTTAGGAAATTTAATAAATAACCAAGCAGAATTTTATTGCCACAGCCTGAGTCCAGAGACCACATGCCAAGGGGTCCTTTTACTGTTCCCTGAAACACAATTTAGAGACAGTTAATCTCTATTAATTTGTAATATAAAATAAAAAGTATTATGTAGCAAATTTATACTTGATTTTTCTTATGATTTTACTTATTTTAATCTTTTTATTGTAATCTCATACAGGTAGATGTTAATAAAAAGAATATTTAAAAGAACTATTCTTATGTCTACGACAGAATTGCAATTATTCTGTCAACAGCAATTGGCCACATGCATCTCTAAGCACAAGACTGAAGGCTGGTTGGAGCTGTAATCCAACCGAACAGTATCATGTACAAGCTATACTACCTTGGACACATGACTTTGTGTTCATATCATAAAATTAATAGTATTCACTTTACAGGATATTGGGAGGGTTGAGAATACTAAAGTTTCATGCTCATATTAACTATTATAACCAGTAGCAAGGCACTTTATTATTATTACTGAGTTCAGAATTAATACACCCATATTTTAGAGCTAAGGAAGACAAATATCAGAAAGAGTAAACGATCAAGTTGCAGAATTTGTAGGAGCTGAAACAAGCTACAAAGGCAGGCTTGACGATACTAAGGATTTTTGTTTTAATTACGCCTCTATGTTTGGACCTAAATCATGATTATGGTTTGTTATGCTCTTATTCTTTTGTCTTTGTACACTGATACTTGAACTGAAACAGACTCGACTTCTAATAACACAGAAGTTAGATTCATGACTTAGATTTAATAGATGATTTAACAGATTAAATAGTCAGTATACAAAACCTTTCCAAGTTCTATTCTACTTTATATCCTGTTCACATTGTATTAAATATACAAAGCTATTGTCTGTCCATTATTTAATTTATTCCTATCAAGACCGCATGCAAAATACTTTTTTCCTAAGGTAAACGTATCTGATCCACAAGAATTTGAATCATTAGAACATAAACTCCAAGCACAGAGTGGTGTTTGTTTTGCTTAGTGGTGATCGCAAGAGCCTAGATCAGTGGATATAAAAGTAGCCCAAGTTCCTGGCACAAAAGAAATGTTCAGTTAATATTTCCTACATGAATAAACGCCATGTCTTGATTTAACAAAAGGAAACTGGTTCAGGGTTGTTTATTTGTTTTTGTTTTTGTTTTTGTTTTTTGTTTTTTGTTTTTTTTGCCCTCAAAATGCTTTGTTACTCAACTTTCCATTAAAACCAAGAAGGAAAAAAAAAAAAAAAAAAAAAAACAAGAAGGCAGGTGAGTGAGAGCCAGGAAGTTCCTCGAAGGAAGAAAGCTTTAGAAAACAGCCCCCACTTTTTCTGCTCTACTTACCTTGCTGAATTATGAAATCATCCGATTGAATGTCATTGTAGTTGCCACACAGGCCACATGATTTCCCTTTATGCTCCTCAGATAATTTGAGATAAATTCCTGAGATTCCATCCCATGCCAATGAGAAGCCAAAGGTTGTTTTCACCAGAATGTAGTCAGCTAGTTTCTCGATGAAAACCTGACCAATGGTCTGGGGCAACGTCAAACTTGAGAAAAGAACAAAGGCCACCTCAGAATGACAGTGAAAGCCAACTATAGATGGTGTGCTTGCTTCCTGAAGTGACTCAGATCATTAACCAAAAGAGAATTGTTGCTTGAACTGATTGAATACATTTTTCCTGGAGATTTCCGAAGCGATCATGCGAGAGGAAATCTAAAACTTCTTGAAAAAATATTAACAATGAAATTAAAAGACAATAAAAATGACATATTCCCCCTACTGACTTGGAGTTCATGCTTACAACTGGATGCTTCTTCAACTAACCAAGATTACACACCTGCTAGGTACCAATGACTTTTAAATATCAGAGAAACAACTTTGCCTATTTAAAATAATGAGGGCTTAAATATGATTTCACTTAGAAAATTATAATCTAAAAATTCTGTCCAACAATTTTGAAGTAGAAATAAACAATCAATGTGCAAGCACCCTTGAGTTCTAATTTTAATTTTATTTTCAATGTGCCTACAAAAAAATAGAAGAGTCTGTCATCAAAATGTCACTTTGGCATAAGTGTTTGCTAAAAGAAAAATGTCTCGGGCTGGTTAACTACAACTTATATTTTATGTTGTAAGAATATTTTCAAGGACATAATTTTTTTATATAGTATTACACAGAGATTATATTCATAACATTTAAATTGGATGCAACCTGATCAAATAGATCAAACTCTTATTTAAATAAAACAAGAGTTCAATAGAATATTTATATTCTAATTTTTCCTGACCCAATATCTAATTTTTTTATTTATCACAGGCATGAACATACAAAGATAAGAGGAGACACAAAAGTATCAAAATTAAACAACAGGACATTCTGAAAGCAAAGTCATTGCAAAAGTGTGTGAAAGAGTTCCGTTCTCCTCCTTTGCAAGAACAGTGCAGGAAAAAGCAGGTGCGAGTAATTAAAGAAAACAGGAAAGAGCTCATTTCCTTTAAAACAACCATATCAAACTAATGTTATAAACTTAAATGTAAGATAGGTGGTTATTAGGTATATTTATGCATTTCTTTCAAAAATCTCAAATGGGTGATTGCTTTTATAGAGAGAGCATGGCCATATGTATGAAAACTGTAAAATTAAACATAACAGGACTCAAAAACTATAATCCTTTAAGAATCAAGCAATATAAAATATTACTATCCATTTACATAGTTGTGCTTTACTTTGTTCCTTTTTTTTTCAGTACTTTAGATTGAATACAAGGCCCTGCAAATGCTAGCCAAGCATTCCCACAAAATCTTTTTGCACAGCAGTGTTTCCATAAAACTAGCTGTAAACATAAGAAAATAACAAAATTTTTAAATTGCAGAATAAATAAAAAGGCTACTTATACATAGTCTTGTTTAAATTATAAATATTAGAAATTCATAGGAAGTCAGTAAGAAATAATACTGAAGAAATATCATGTGCTTTGAGTTTGTAAGTTTACAAAAACTGTACCATAAAAAAAAATCTTGGGCTGGGGAGATAGCTCAGTAGAATAAGCACTTGCCTGGCAAATACAAGATCATGAGTTCAATTCCTAGTACCACAAAAAAAAAAAAAAACCACCTGAATTTTATTGGATATGTTGGTGTATGCATGTAATCTCAGCACTCAGGCCTCCTAGCACTCGGGATGCCAGCACTTGAGACAAGAGGATCATCTCAAGGTCAAGGCCAGCCTGGGCTACATAGCAAGACCCTGTCTCCTCCCACCCCCCAAAAAAGTGATTCTGATAAACATAGTTTATAGTATTTAGATGTTAATTGATGGAAGTATAGTTTAACTGAGGATAATTTTTTAATGTAATGAACAATTTTTGAGAAGAAAGGTAGGTAACTAATTACCTTGAAGTTTATAACATAAAAGAATGCTAATGGACATGGGGCTGAGAGAGCTAAATCAATAAGTTTAAGATACATTCCATGCAAAATGGAGAGAGTTCTGAATTTATTTTCTAATAGGAAACATTAAACTATAATGATTAATACCGAAAATATACTGATTTATACCAAAAAGCATTCAGGAGCTTGTTCATGCCTAAGCTCTTTATTTCTCTGTTGAGAGAACTGAAATCCAGAAAAATAAGTCTTACTGTGCAGAGCCAAACACATTTGAACTTATTTTGGCAAATACTTCTCTGGCACCTGCTGCCAGCTGGGCCCCTGGCCAGAAACTGCATGACTATAAACAGCATTACTGACTAATGGAAAATCGCCCTTTGCTTTCTGTACAACTCATAGAAATGCTTTCTTTTTACTAAAACTAAGTATTATGTCTTCCATTTCACACAGCCAATATTCTTGAAAATCTATCTGAATGGTATCTCTTGTTTTACAAACAAGCATAGTTTGTAAGAGCCTATTGTATTACAAAAAATCCCATGTAGAGAATCTTAAACTAATGAAATCATGTATAGGAAGTACAGGTTTAACTACATTATCATCAATTCTATTGCTAAGCTTTAAAAAAAAAAATGTAAGAAAATGAAGGTCTAGGAGATAGCTCAGTCATCTAAGTGTCTGCCTGGCAAACACCAGGGAGGACCCAGGTTCGATGCCCAGTACCACATGCAGGACTGGCCCAGCCCTAGGCCCACTGAGCTGGCCACCAAAATGGGGCATGGTGGTACATGCCTATAATCCCAGCACTGGGGGCGCTGAGACAGGAGGATCACTATGAGTCCAAGCTATGTAGCAAGACCCTGGATATATATATCCAGAGGTGGAGGGGTTGGTATTGGTATCAGATTATAACAAAGCTCACCTAGTGTCTGGTCCAAAGCCATTTTAGCTACTGCTTGCCCTCTCTTAAGGAATCTGAACTGAGTGAAAGTACCAGAATTGGAAAGAGTTCCCATGCCCTGGTCCAAAGGTTTGAGGGTGAATTCTGAACAATGGATAAAATTGTTCCATCCCACCATTTACTGTTTCTGGCATAACTCAGATAGAAAATGTTTAAAATTGGGTGTCTCTATATTTACTTAGACTACAAGGTAGATTGCTTCACAGTATTTTGAGTTTTAAATGCATAAGATCTTCTGTCAAATATACATCTCCTCTCCCCAAAACTCACAGGGCTTACTCTTGGCAAATAAGAAGCTAGAATCAGCTCCTCTGATCTTTTCAACAAGGCCAGATATCAGTTGGCTCCAAGACCCTGTCAGAACCTCAGTGGAAAATTTCAAGGGGCATTCAAACCTCAGTCACATACACTTGGAAGTGCCTACCAGAATCCTTGCCAAATTTAAATAGGTTTGTAAGGTCCTGCTTTAAAGAAAATAAAAAGTATTTAAGAAAGATGTCAAAATCATCAGAGTTAAACTATAAGACATGTCTTGAATTTCTGAGGGAAAAATGATAACGATAACCTATTTCTACCTTTAAAAACATATTTGTGTCCTGCATGGTTATTAGGAAGGTTAAACTGGTTAGAATCCTAATAACCTGCTTATTTGGTCTCAGAACTTAAATTTTGATATCTAATGTGATACAACTTTCCAACTACTGTTTAAGAAAAAATCTTGCCTATTTTCCACAATTCACTTTCAGTCTGAGACGCTTGAAAGTTGTCTTAATTCATGATGTAATTTTTATTACAATTATTTAGCATACCTTACCTGATTCCATCTTTTTTAATTTCATGACCATAAATTCGAATTTCTTCTTGGTTTGAAAAGAATAAGCTGATTGCCCGATAACATGAATACACTGAACCAAAGCACTTAGGGCTGTTGTGAACCTTTGAAAGAGACAAGACAGATGACAGCATAGGCAGTAACACCAAACACAAGCGTCTCATACCCACTTGGGTTTCTAAATACTTAGTCTCATGACGCTTGGTGGGAAGTTATGACCACACTTTGAATTTTTGAAAGAAAAGTAATATCAGCCTCAGAAACTGATAGAATCAACATTTTAAATGGAAATTTACTCGGCATACTTTTTTTTTCAGGATAGTTTTAAATTGGTCTGAATCTCTATATGTTAGAGCTACATGATGTATATTGGAAAAAATGATTCTGATGGGAAAATTGTAGAACACCATAAAGAAATATACCTATAATATTTGTGATCCTATTGTTTATCAGTTACAGAATCAGAAGACAGAGCTGCAAACAGAGCAGGTGCACACTGTGTCAAGCAACATTTAAAAGTGGTTGTGACCCCTCTAAACATCAAATGGATTTTATTTGCTTTTATTTCCAGGCACTTTAGGGAATAATAATGAGAAACTTGGTCAGCTAGTAAAAAGAATAATAAAGATAGGAAGACAATAAGTGTAGAAGGAAGAGAAGAAAAGAGAAAAATGGAAAAATAAGATGAAAAGAGAAAAATGACATACTGGACAAGTGCTCTGCCAGTGAACTACATCAACAGCCCTTAAGCTTTCAAACATAAAACCTGTGGGAAAAAATCACCAATAATAACACCTATTTTAAAGACTGTAGCAATTTAATTTATGAATTTAATGCTCAATCAATAAATTTTGTTGAGACCCAGTCCTAGCCCAGGTCCGGTGAGTGTGTAGGAGAGCTTCCTGCTACCCTGCGCCGGCGGGTATTAATGGTCCCAGCTCAGGTGCAGCGGGAGTGAGACCATCTTGCACCCTCTTGGGATGCCCCCAACACTCCGAGCACCTCCCACACCCTGCCCGCTGAGTAGGAATTTCTGCTGCATTCAGGGAACCCCCAGACCCAGTCTTAGCCCAGGTCTGGTGAGTGTGTGGGAGAGCTTCCTGCTACCCTGCACCTGCGGGACCTATTACTGGTCCCAGCACAGGCGCAGCAGGGGGTGAGAGCATCCTCCACCCCCTTAGGAAGCCCCCAAACACTCCCAGCACATCCCCACCCCGCCTCAGGTAGGAATTTCTGCCACGTTCCGGGAACATCCAGACCCAGTCCTAGCCCAGGTCTGGTGAGTGTGTGGGAGAACTGCCTCTCCCCTCTACTCCATCTTGTCCCCTCCAGACTCAGCTCAGGCCTGGCATACAGGACTGGGGTAAAACCCTGCAGCTGCAATCCCTGCAGACACTGTAGAGGATAGAACCACCCAGCGAGTCCAGGAGCAAAAAAATCTTGCCAGAGGGACACAACAGGTTCACCTTCAAGGGCAACAGCACAGCAGCCAGACCTAACCCAGGCACAGTTGGATGAATCCAAACTTTGTAGATCTGCACCTGAACTTCAGTACGTGCTAAGGTTATAACTAC
>NDGN011443715.1:0-12290 GCA_002564285.1 Tympanoctomys barrerae
GCCGTGCTCACCTGCGCGGCGTCGAAGCAGCGCAGCCCCGCCAGGTGCAGCTGTACGAGCGCCCGGAAGGCCCGGCTGACGCGCTGCAGCCGGAGCAGCTGGCGCAGGGGCACCCGGCTCAGGACGTGCGGGAGCAGCACGTCTTCCCAGGGCAGGTCCAGCAGCCTGCGAGTACAAGGGCGTCCGCGCCGCTGTTCTCTTGAGCCCCGGCTCGCCGGGGCGGGCTCCGGGTTCCGGCTCAGCTCCCCTCCCCTGAGTCTCTCTCCCCTCCCTCGATCCATCCAGTACTCGGTACCTGACCGCTGCAGGTTCTTGCTCCACTCCGGACCGCTCCATTGGTGACTCCAGCGCTCTCTAACGCGCGTGCGCAGTAAGATCTCACTGTGGCCTCGGAACCGCAGCAGTGAGCCGCCTACTGGGGCTGTCGAGACAGACCGATTCAATCGAGCGCAGGCTCGCTGAGGAACCTAGCTATCTGAAAGCTTTCTGGATGGACCTGAAGCTGAAGCAGAACGCACCAGTAGTGTAACATTAGATCTTGCCTTCTTGGCTGCAGGGCTTGAAGCCCGAGGCTGCAGGAGCGGTGGGCGAAGGTTGTCTGGCGGTCTTGGTCCGGGCGAGTCCGGCCTGCTGCCTCCGAGTGAAGTGGTGGGCGGAGCGGGGCAGCCGGAGGCGGAGGGGCGGAGGGGCGGAGCCAGGATCCCAGTCTACCCAAGCAAGTCCCCACCCCCACCCCCGTCTTTAGCGACTTGGAAAAATGGGGGAAAATTGTCCAGGCTCTTCTTACTCTCGGGCCCGCAGTAGGCGCTCAGTAAGTAACTGCCTGGGCTGGAGGGTAGCTCTGTGTTCGAGCTCTTGCACTTGCCAGGCGTGAGTGAGGTCCTGAGTTCGATCCCCAGCACTGCCAAAATAGTGATCTCTGAAAGAACAAATAAATGGGATGAAGCTCGAATGTTCCTTTTCATCAGGCAAATTTTTATCAATACAAAACTATCCGTCCTCTCCACTTAAGGACGGGGTAGGCCGAATTTTGCCTGGGGAGAAAGACAGAGGGTATTAAGAAGCACTGTACGTTCGGCGGGTACGTTCCTTTCCTGGAGTCCTGGAAGGTGGAATGCTAGCTCAGCCCACTAGGAGTCCAATCCTGCCCTGGGTTACTGTGGGGTGCTGCTGGGCCACGGTGGGGCCAGGGAGCGTCCCTTTCACTGCTTCCCTAGGTCCTAGTCCCAGGCTCGGCTCTGGGAATCCCTGGAGTTACTCTTTCCTCCATCCATGGGCTGGGGACGTGAAGGATGCTGGGCCACTGCCATCTGTCGGGGTCTCGCGCCCCTTCTTGCAGCTGCTTCAGCCGCCCGCCCGTTCCATTCCCAGCCGTGATCTCGGGGCTTCGGCACTCTACAAGGTGGGCAGCTCTGTGCTTTCACTCCATTTTAAAGATGGGGAAACCGAGGCCCTGAGAGGAAGCGCCTTGGCCAGGTTCAAACGAGACTGGGGTAGAAAACCCAAATATCCTGGTTTTCCCAGAATCCCCTTCACGCTCCCCTACCCCTCTACTGCAGCAATAAGGGAAAAGTCGGCATCAGGAAAAGCCCAGAAAGGGATCTAGTTGGACGAGGCCTTGCTTTCCCTTCTTCCTCAGGCTGCTCGGGGAAGAGGCAGCTAGGACTGACCTCTGCAAAGATAGACGTGGGCGCGCACCACCTCCGGCCGCGCGCGCCTCCTCTCCCTCCCCGCTTTGTTCGCACCTCTGCGCCTGCGTAGTACGACCAATCTGGCGCTGTCCCCTTCAGCACCACGCGGAGCCCGCGCCACCCCTCCCCGCGGTGAGCCCCGCGCACCCCCTCCTCGCACTTCCGCACGCCCCCTGACCGCTAGCGCAGGCCCCTTCTTCCTTCTGAGGTCATCACCTGCCCTCTCTGGCTTTCCTAAAGAGAGTAGTTGCCACAGTAATCCGTGGGGCCCTTTCTTAAAATAGCCAGACCCCTGGTCGAGGACACTAGGTTGGGCCATCCTCCTCCACTCCTTCTAGTCTCGGGGTCATCCTGCCTGAGCTCTTAACCCTGGAGGGCGAGACAACTAGCTTAGGCAGCAAACAAGTTTTCCAAGTCTGATTTACTCTTGACTTATTCCGGGGTGGGTGAGCAGGACTGGATCTCTTGGGTCTGAGATTTGGAACCCCAAGAGCTCAAGACGGTGTCCCTTTAATCTCCCTTCCATAGTGGGCCTTCTGGTTCTAGGGGGCGGGTCCGGTTTACACTGCACCTTGTGCCTTGCGCGGCCTCGTGCTCGTGGGGGCGGGAGCGTGTGTGGCATGTAACAGGTCATGTGGCAGCCTCCTAGGGACACGCGTGGGGTCCGGAACGGGACATGCGTGTGCAGCGGGCCCTGCATGTCTCAAGATTCAGTGGGCAAGAGGGATATGGACGCTAGTGCGGCGGGCATGTGAGGGTCTGGGAGCAGCCCCCGGGCTTCCCTGCCCTCCCCCTCGTCTGGGGAGGGTTCTAGGCTGGCGGCAGAGCCCAATGGGGGTTTAGAGACGAGGGGGGTTGGCAGCTTTGGGGCTCAGGGCTTTAGGAGAGGAGGGAGGGGGGAGATTAGCGTTGTGGAGCGGCTCGCGGGGTGGGGGTGTTGGAGGAGGGACCGGAGGCAGGCGGGCCTGAAGCAGCGGGAGCTGCGCCGCCTGCACGGCTGAGCTGGGGCCCGGCCTCCTCTCTGCTTCCTCTCGGTCCCAGCTCCGGAAGAGCCGCGGTGAGTACTGAGGTGGTTCTGGATAGGGGCCACAGAGGGCATGCAGGGGTCCCTACTGAGCTTCAAGAGCCTGCCTGGTAGCCTTGGGCTCCTGACCTCGGTCCCTACCCCTCCCTATTATCCCTTCTAGTCCTTGGGCTGGGCAAGATATGTTGTATTCCTGGGAGGAGGAGAAGAGAGGGGAGGAGAGAGTATCGGTGCCGTCTTACCCCAGACCCCAAGACTGTCGTGGGGGAGGGGAGGGTGGGAGCCTCTCTTCTATATGTGTGTAAACTGTAAACGGGCATCAGTGTTGGTAGGTGATTGTGACCAGTAGGTCTAGCGATACACCTGCGCCTCTGTGTGCCCTGAAGCATGAATGAACGCCTGTGTATATATTTAGGTACCTCTTTGTGTGTTCCTGTTTGACGATGGTGTGTGTGTAAAACAAGCATGTGCCTTTCCATTACACACATATTTGTTATGACTGAGAGTGCATGAGGGTGTGTCTTTAGGCAGTATGTGTGTGTCTGTATCTAGCGGAGCGTGTTGCTTTCTGAGTGTGTCTAACTGTACTGATGCATTTGTCCTTAGGTATATGCATGTGCTGTGCATATGTGTGAATGTGTGTGTTTGTCTGTACCTGTATGAAAAAATAATCTCTTCCTACTCCGCATCTGTGTGACAGGGTAGGAGCCTCTGGTCAGGCCTCTCTGCTCACCTGCACCCTGAGCCTCAGCCTACTATCGTCCCCACATAACCCCTGTTCTCCTGCTCCTCCTCCCATGAGCCCTAGTTGGCCCTCTCCCTAAGAGGGCCTGAAGGACCTGGCCTGCAGGGTGCTGGCTGGCTGGCAGGCACTCCCAGTTCAGAGCTGGGGAGCAGTCTCCTAACACCAGATGTATCCCCAAACTGCCCAGGGTCTTGATCAACTTCTGCACTAGCTTCCTCCACCCCAGAGCAATGCCAAAGGCCCAGCAGTCGGGCTGTCCCCTTCTCCTCTGCCCCCAAGGGTGGGCTCAGTGAGCCCCTGTTCCTGGGATGGGGTGGGTCCCTGGAACCCCCTCCCTGCCCTGTGGCCCTGCCCATTGAGCTGCCTGCACTTCATGCCCTGCTCCCTCCTCTCTTGCAGGCCTACTGAAGAGCATGCAGCCCCCTCACCCCCCACCTGTCCTGGCCATCCCTGCCCCCCCAGCCTGACCCCCGGCCCCAGCATGGCCCAGGGTGCCATGCGCTTCTGCTCGGAAGGTGACTGTGCCATCTCCCCACCACGATGTCCTCGTCGCTGGCTCCCCGAAGGCCCAGTACCCCAGAGCCCCCCAGCCAGCATGTACGGCAGCACAGGCTCCTTGCTACGGCGAGTGGCAGGTCCAGGTTCCCAAGGCCGGGATCTGGGGCGGGTGACAGCACCCTGTACGCCTCTGCGTGGCCCACCCTCTCCTTGTATTCCCCCCTCAACTTGGGTACCCTCTTCCCCTCCTGGGCAGCCCCCACCGGGGACCCGGAGCTCTGTGGTCATCTTCCGCTTTGTAGAGAAGGCCAGCGTGAGGCCGCTCAATGGGCTGCCTGCATCTGGAGGCCTGAGTCGGAGCTGGGACCTGGGCAGGGTGTCTTCCTCCAGGCCCGCCCCAGCCCTTGGGCCTGGCTCCAACCGAAAGTTTCGACTGGAGGCATCCACATCAGACCCACTTCCGGCTGGAGGGGGCTCTGTCCTTCCTGGCATCCGGAACACTCTCCCGAGGCCACCAGTCCCACCCCAGACTGGGGCAGATGGCCTTTACTCCTCTCTCCCCAATGGGCTGGGGGGCCCTCCCGAGCATCTGGCCACCCTTTTCCGAGGACCTGATGACACTGGGTTCCTGAACCAGGTATGCCGCCTGTGTGGGCTCCCTGGAGCCCTGGTGTCCCTGGGAAGGGAAACCCCTTGGCCCCTGTCAGTTTGGGCCTCTCTGGTATTTATTCTGAATCCTTTAATATCCCATTCCCCCTCTCTCTTGTCCTCTGTGTTTGTCCCTGTGTGTTTTTATTTCTACTTCTACCCCATACTCTCATGTCTTTGTATGTCTGGGTTTATCTCTGGGCACCTATCTCTGTCTGTGGCTCAGGGGGACACCTGGTCCTCCCCCCGGGAAGTCTCCTCTCATGCTCAGAGAATTGCTCGAGCCAAATGGGAATTCTTCTATGGCTCTTTGGAGCCCCCCAGCTCAGGTAAGGCTGAAGCCAGGCATCAGGCAGAACCCTGAACAGCAGCTGAGACCCTGTCAGCTCCCTTCTGGCCTTTCCCAATGCTCTCCTGAGCCAAGGTCAAAACTTCTCCCATCTGTCCTGACTGTGACTGGCGCAGGCCTGGGCCAGGTCAGAAGAAGCTGGGTCACGCAGGGCAGGGATGGCAAGACATTATGGGTCACTGCTTTGACTAGAAGAGAGGCCAGTCCCCTTAAGGCTTCTCCAAGCTGTTGGACAGGAACTTTGTCTACAATGAGGTCCATGGCAGGATGAATGGTGGCCAGACAGAGAGAAGACTTCCTGCCCACTAGAGATCGTGGGGAGTCCCGGACAGGGCCAGGCCAGGTACCAAATGCCACCGCCTGACCTTGCTGCCCATGCGTGCCTACCACAGGTGCTAAGCCCCCAGAGCAGGCACCCCGCTCCCCGCCCACGGGGGGCTCAGGGCCAGGCTCTGGGGTGGCTGTGGGGCGAGCAGCCGAGTACTCGGAGACAGACTTGGACACAGTGCCCCTGCGGTGCTACCGAGAGACCAACATCGACGAGGTGCTGGCTGAGAGGGAAGAGGCGGACTCAGCCATCGAGAGCCAGCCCAGCTCTGAGGGGCCGCCGGGCACCACCGCACCCCCTGCCCCATGTCTTGGCCTGTGCCTCAGGCCTTGTTCCAGCCTGGGCATCAACAATGAGGATGAGGATGGGGCAGGTGGAGAAGAGGATGTGGATGATGAGGTGTTTGAGGCCTCAGAGGGGTCCCGGTGAGTGGGGAGACGGGAATGGAATGTGTCTCAGTCTCTCACTGGGCTTCATGGGACTGGGTCAAAGGGACTGGGACAGGAGGAAGCTGGGACTCTGGAAGCAATGCGGTGGCATCCCAGGCCTGGGGCCAGGCTCCGCAGGGACCTGGGAGGTGGGGAGCAGCCAGAAAGAGGGCAGGGGTCCTAGAAGACCATGGCTGGGGAGAGGCCAGAAGTCAGGACCTAGCCTGGGACATGGAGCATCAGTCTGAGCCCCGGGCCCACAACAGAGGGACGACGTGGGGCTTTCCTCTCTGTCTCACACCCCACTGCAGCTTGGAGCCTCATCTCCTAAGATGTTGCCAGAAATAGCAATGGATGGCAGGAGGAAGCGGATCAGGGGAAAGGAGGAGAAAGGGAGATTAGCAGGGGGTGGAGAGGCTGGGCGCTGGAGATGGGCGGGCTGGGCAGGGCCACAGAGGTGCGGATACTCTCGGACCCTCTACCCTGGCTCTTGTTTTTGTTTTCTTTTTCAACGGGATTGGGCCTATGCCAAAGGAAAGGTGATTGTGTGGACAATAGGGTCAGAGTTCAGTGAAATCCTGCCATGATTTGGGCTCCGGGGCCCTGATAACACCTCTTCCCCACCCTCAGCAGGCCAGGGGACCGGATGTCTCGCCGCGGGCCTGTCAAGTCTCCTGTGCCCTTCCTCCCCGGGACCAGCCCTTCTGCTGACGGGCCTGACTCCTTCAGTTGTGTGTTTGAAGCCATCCTGGAGTCACACCGGGCCAAAGGCACCTCCTACACCAGCCTCGCTTCCCTGGAGGCCCTGGCCTCTCCTGGCCCAACTCAGAGCCCCTTTTTCACCTTTGAGCTGCCTCCCCAGCCCCCTGCACCGCGGCCTGATCCCCCCGCTCCCGCCCCACTTGCCCTTCTGGAGCCAGATTCTGGTACCAGCTCTGCTGCTGATGGTCCTTGGACACAAAGAGGGGAAGAAGAGGCAGAGGTTGGGGCCAGGCTGTCCCCAGGAAGGCAGCCCCCTAGTCCTTGCCACTCAGAGGACAGCCTTGGGCTAGGGGCCACACCCCTGGGCAGGTGAGTAATTCCTCTGGTCCCTCAGCCCTGGGGTCCCCCGGCCCAGCTGGTTTAAGGGGCAGAGCCCCAGAAAGTGAGGATGCAGTTTATATTCCTGACTCCTGGCAGTTGGCAGATGTCCATTTTCTGTAAGGGAGGCCCCTTCCCCTGGCCACGCCTCCCCCTGGGCTCAGACCCTGAGGTTAGAGAAACCAAGATTCAAACTAAAAGATCCTCAGAGATGCCCCCTTCTCTGCTGGGGGGCCCTCTACTTCTCCAGGGAAGTCTTTCTACTCCACCCAAACTGGAAGCTTCTTCAAAGATGGAGCCAGCTGCCCCTCCACCTCCTCCCTCTTGAGCTGTTCCCCATAAGGCGTCTCTCACCCCATCCCAGGAAAGTCCTTCCACAGCCTAACCTTTCGGCTCTCCCCTTTGCCAGCTACCCTCTCAGTCACGGAAGCCATGGCAACAGGAGGGGGTGGCCAGGGAGACAGGGTTGCCTAGCAACCAGGAGTTTCCAGTCCTCTGTCTCTGGGGTGACAGGTGGCTTTGCTAGTAGAGCAGCTGGGGTAGGAAGGGGAAGGGAGGAAAGGAGATGCAGGGTGTGCCCTGACCCCCTAGTCCCCTAACTCTATAGCTTGCTTCTGTGTGGGAAGGTGTCAAGGAGAGCTGGCTGGAGGGCAGCCTTGCAAGCCTGGCTGTCACTCCTACATTTGGATGTTTGCCTGACCCTCCACTGTTTCTCCCTAGCAGCCCATCTATCCTGCCTTGCCCTCAGGCTCAGAGACTATGTTCTGAGGAGGGCTAGTGTGGGGATGTCAATATGTATCTACTGGCAATCTTAGGCCCTGGGAACAGAACTGTCATAGCAGCAAGTTGGATGAGGGTTAGACTTGAGGAAGGACTTCCACACAGAGGTAATAATGAAGTAGGCTGCTCCAGACAACTTGTGCAGGCTTGCTCTCTAGAGAAACAGAAAGTGCTTCCCCATGTCTCTCCCTGTCTGTCTTTTGGGTCTGGTGGTGCAGGGAAGCTCTAGAGGGCCTCCGGGAACCCGAGCCCACCCTGCTGCTCTACCCAGCAGGGAGCCAGCCCCGAGTCAGCTGGTCTCAGACTCCGACTCAGAGCTGGACAGCACGGAGCGGCTGGCCCTGGGAAGCACAGACACCTTGTCCAACGGGCAGAAAGCAGATCTGGAGGCCGCACAGCGACTAGCCAAGAGGCTGTACAGACTAGATGGCTTCAGGAAGGCCGATGTGGCCCGGCACCTGGGCAAGAAGTAAAGCTTCGGAGTGGGGCTGGGGGCTGGGGCGGAAGGCACCCTGGCAGCCCTCCATGTCCTCTCCATCCAACTTGCCTGGATCCTTGGGAATCCTCAACCCGTTCCTTGGCACTGCCTCTGAACCCCACCTATCTTTCTGCCTACAGCAATGACTTCAGCAAACTGGTGGCCGGCGAGTATCTTAAGTTCTTTGTCTTCACGGGCATGACTCTGGACCAAGCTCTGAGGTGGGTGTGGGCCCTTGTTGGAGTCTCCACTCTCCAGGAGTGGGGCGTGGGCCGGCCAGCTACGCTTGCTCCAAGCCCTGTGCTTCCCTGCCGGCCCTGGTGGCAACTTTCCTTCCCAGCTGGCTGGGCATGGCCTGGGAAGGCTGAAGCATCCCTTTACCCTTCTCCAGGGTGTTTCTGAAGGAGCTGGCCTTAATGGGCGAGACCCAGGAACGTGAGCGCGTATTGGCTCATTTCTCCCAGCGGTACTTCCAATGCAATCCTGAAGCCTTGTCCTCGGAGGGTGAGGAGGCTGGGGACACTGCTGTCCCCGTTGGCCACTGCGGTGGATGGGCTGGGAATGGCACGTGTGCATAGGAGGGATGAAGGCACATTGGTGGGGGCGTGTGGAGTGACACATGCAGGCAGGCCTCTTGCTAGGGGCAGGAGCCAAGAGGCAGGTGGCAGGTGTATTTGCATGCAGTTGTTCCCATCCGCGTGCTGCACAGCGCTTGCCTGGGGGGCGCGTTGCACTAGTAACTACACAGCTGTGCAAGCTCTGCTTGCTCTTGCTCATCAGGGTGTGCGGAAACAGTCATTCAGAGCAGGCCAGGTGCTTGGGGGGGGCCTGGAGAAGGGAAGGCCCTGGCCTCGAGGATGGAGCTGCAGGAAACACAGGGAAGGGCTCTTTAACAAGGCCCAGGCCTTAGAAGTGTGGGTCAGCTGGGGTCTTGAGGGTACAGGGATACACTGGGAAGCTAGGCCACAGTAGCGCGCCTGGGGTGGCCAGGCTGAGCGAAAGTTCTCCCCTAGACGGCGCCCACACGCTGACCTGCGCCCTCATGCTACTCAACACAGATCTCCACGGCCACGTGAGTGGGGCGGGCGGGGGACGAGAGCCAGACCCCGTCCAGGGACACGGGGCCCCCAAACTCACAGATGTGTTTCCTCCCTCAGAACATAGGAAAGCGCATGACCTGTGGGGACTTCATCGGGAACCTGGAGGGCCTCAACGATGGCGGCGACTTCCCCAGGGAGCTGCTCAAGGTCAGAGCGGAAGGAGCTGCGGGAGGGAAGGACAGCCAGGAGCTAGCGGGCGGGCGGGCTGGGAAGAGGGGAGGTGCAGTGACTCAGCCGGGACCACCCCCGCCGGCTTCTCCCAACCGCGCACGCAGGGAGGGGGCGTGGCCCTGGCCTCCGCCTCTGCCCCCTCGGGCCCCGCCTCCAGTGCCCAGAGGATGGAGAGGTGCAGGGGGTGGGAGTGGGGCGACAAGCACCCGTTTCAAGGTACTGCCATCTCGAGAGCGGGGAGGGACAAAGGCTTTCTCCAAAAACAGATTCTGTGCTCTGGCCTCCTCGGGGACAGCCCGGAGCCGGCTATGAGCAGTCACAAACGCTAGGCAGGTCCCCGGGTTCACTCCTGTAGCCGATCGGTGGCGTTATCCAGAGGCCTGGACTCACCCGAAGAAATAGGGTGGGACCGAGGGGTCTCTGGGTCACTACACACACGTGACCGCACTGGCCGTGTCGTAGAAGCGCCTGAGCCTGAGGACTGTCGGCTTCTGTCTGGGTTGTATGTGGGTGACCAGAGGTGTCGCTGAGCATGGAGTGAGCACGGAGTCAGGTTGTGGAGACACGGCAGGGTGTCTCCGAGCCCAGGATGTGTGTGGCTTGAGTTTGCTCTTCAGGTGTCGGCTGGGTGTGTGTCTCGGAGGCCAGGGGGCGGGGGTGCGTGAGCTGCAGCAGCGGCATCTCTCGGAGCTGGGGTGAATATGAATTGGTTCGTCAGGGTATTTGGGAGGCATGTCCGAGGCCGGGTGCGTGGACGCGAGTGGGGTGTCTGCGGGCGACCTGGCAGAGCCAGGACCACCCACGCCTATTCTACCGCCAGCGGGTTTGGAGCCCGGACCCGGCCTTCGCGCCGGGCACCCCCCACGCATGCGCCCCGCTGGCCCTCGCGCCCTTCTCTCCCGCGTCCCTCGTTGCCCGCCCCGCCCCCCACCCCCCGCTCCGCTCCGCGCCCCTCCCCCTCCCCTCCCTCTCCTTTCTCCCTCCGTCCCCTCCCCCTTCTCTCTCCTCCCTTCCCTTCCGCTCGGCTCCAGCGGCGCCCCCTCCCTCGCGCCGTGCCGCGCCGCGCCGCGCCGCGCCGCGCTCCTTCTCTGTGCGTCGGTGGGCGCCGGCCGGGCTCGGGCCGCGCACGCCGGCTGCTCAGAGCCGCCCGTCTGTCAGTCCGTCCGTCCGGGCGGGGGCTCGGCCGCGGCGGGCTGGCAGGGGCATGGCCGGGCCAGCATGATCGGCGTCAACAGCATCCACAGCGGCGCGGGGCGGCTGCGCTCGCGCTCCTTGTGCTCCGTGCGCTACGGACGCACGCACCGCGGCGCGGAGACCCTGTGCTACGGCTGGCCGCAGCGCTCGCGCAGCCTCAAGCCGGTGCTCTACACCGACTTAGTGGTCAGCCGCCTGCAGAGCCGCCGGAAGAAGAAGGCGGTGAGGGGGTGGGGGGGAGCGGGGGAACGAGGGATGGCACCCGTGGGCGGCTGAGGGGGCCACGGACTGGGGTACGGCGTGACCTCCCGAGCTACGTCTTTCTAGGAGGAAGCTTGACAGGGCTCGCATGTGGGGTTCGGGATCTTCCAGGGCACGTGTGGCTCTAAGCAGGGGTCTTGAACTGCGGCCAGCCCGCGTTGCTGATAAGACCCTTGCGACGTTAGGAGTGAGGGATCCGGGTCTGGGTGAGCCGGCTCCGGGGTCTCTGGGCCGGGTGTGTGCCAGGAAGGCTGTGTTGATGGGAGAGATGTACCACGGGTGTCCCCACCCAGGCTGGGCATGCAGGTTGGGGACAGCTGGTAAGCCTGGGACAGTAGGAGTCAGGCTGGCTTGTTGGGGTGTGCTCTGGGAGGGGTGCTGTGTCCCATTGCTGAGAGGACCGACGTCACTACTGCACACAGCTCACATGCAGGCTGCATCACGGTCACACACAGAAACACAGCAACACATGCACATGCTGGGACACACCCACTCAGGAGGGCTGGTGAAGCGCCCCCACAGTGGGAGGTGCCGGTGCAGACCCATATCCCAGGCCACTCCCAAGCAGAGGGGTCCCTGTCCTACTCCTGGAGGCCAGGCTCTCCTTTATCTCCCTAAGGCTAAGGCTGCATCCTGTCCCCTAGGCAAGCTGTGTGACTGTGAAGTGACTGGTTAAGAAGCTCAAAGTTTTGGGTGGACAGGGATTGGAACCTAGAAGCGCTGCTTCAGACTAGTGTGTACTCCTGACATGTGAAGTGGGACATGGGTGGGGTGCTGGGGCCTGGCATTTGGCGTCGCAGGGCTGTTTGGCTTGGGGGAGGCCTCAGCTTGTCCTGGATTTGGAGCCAAGATCATGCATTGTTCTTTAGTCAAGAAAGCGCTGAGAAGGTGGGCCTAGCACTTGGCCTCACTTTTCCAATATATCCTATGTGGGCTTGTCCTATGGAAGCAGGCCAGAGGACATGGCTGGGGGAAGGAGGGTTTCTTGGGCTGCTCCCCCATTTTCTTCAGGGCTGTGCTTGCCCCACACTTGAGCAGGAGAATCCTTTAACAGCAGCAGCAATGATAGGTGTCCACTGTGTCAGGCTCCCCACGTGCCACCTGTTTGCTCTCACATGTTGCTTGGCTCATTCCTTTCCAAGGATAGCTGCGCAAGGTCATGCAGCTCGGGTGGTGGAGCAGGGTTCCTGTAGCCCAGAGCTGTGTTTGTGATCCTTCTGTCTGCTGTCCCCAATTTGGTCCATCTTCCTCCCACGTGGGAGGTGGGTTCCAAGCCTTGAGTCTCAGGGACACAGTGCACCTTCCCCAGGACTGACCTCGTCTGTTCCTCCTCAGGCCTTGTACAGCTCCATCAAGAATGAAAAACTTCAGTGGGCCATGTGAGTCCTGGGGCCCTAGGTGGAGGGGCGGGGGGCGGGGGCGAGCTGCAAAGGCTCCCTTACTTCCTTCTTTGGACACACAGGCCTGTAGCAGGTCTGTCTTGCCTCTAGCCTGGCTGTTATGACAAGTGAGCTC
>NDGN011443715.1:12299-23621 GCA_002564285.1 Tympanoctomys barrerae
GGTGCTGGCGAAAGGGCGGTTCCCTGGCAGCAGAGGGAAAGCAGGCATCTCTGGAGGGGTGCACGAGCCAGCAGTGCAGGGGCCCTCCAGTTTAGGGACCCATGTGGCCCCCGGACAGACAAGCAGCCACAAGTAGAAATAGAGACTCAAAGTAACAGAGCAGTATGAGGGAGAAGGGCCAGCGTTGGTCATGGGCCCAGTCTGAGGTTAGAGCTGACTCACTAACCATGGTCAGTGACTTAGGTTAACAGGGAGCTCCCCAGTCCTGAGCGGAGACCAGGGAAGGCAGGCTTGCTTGCTTGCTTGCTTGCTTTCCTTCTTTCTTTCTTGAGACAGGGTCTCACATGCAGCTCAGGCTGGCCTTGAGCTCACTTTGTAGCCCAGATTGGTCTCGCAATCACACAATCCTCCTGTCTCAGCCACCTGTGTGCTGGGGTCACAAATGTGCGCCTGTATACCCAGCTAGGGAAGGCTTTTTGGAGAATTGGGGCATAGGTCTGGAAGGAGGGAAAGCATTTGGAGAGGTTAAAAAAAAAAAAAAAAGGCATTTGGGAGACAAAGGTCTGCTTGAGATGAGTGCAGAATGAGGAGGCCACAGGAGGTTGGCCTGGCTGGAGTGAATGATGGCCGTCTGAGGAGGTGTAGCTTCCATGTGGGAGACAATAGGGAGCTACAGTAGGTTCTTGAGTGAGGGAGGGACAAATTAGAATCTGCTTACTTACCTGAGTATATCTGGCAGTGCTCACCCACATGCTGGGCTGGGGCTTTAGGAAGCCATCTCTTCCTTCTGCACCCATTTAGCCAACAAACTATGAGCAAAGCCTAGTGCAAAATGTGTTTGAAACAGCTGAGTCAAACGTCTGTCCTGGTAGAGAAGAGTGTGAGAGTTGGGGGTGTGTGCAGAAACACAAAGGGAATGATGGATATGGGGGGACGGGGGTGGGGGTGGGGGGTGGAGCAGGAACTCTACTCTTGAGGAAGCCCTGCTCAGAGACCCCACCGAGCCAGGGCTGGGGCTTCCTGGTCAGCCCCTCTGCGGCCCTCACCCCTACAGAGACGAGGAGGAGCTGAGGCGCTCTCTGTCCGAATTGGCCGACCCTAACCCCAAGGTCATCAAGCGGGTCGGCGGGGGCAGTGGCAGCGGCTCCAGCCCTTTCCTGGACCTGACTCCCGAGCCTGGGGCCGCCGTGTACAAGCACGGGTCCCTGGTGCGCAAGGTGCACGCAGACCCCGACTGCCGGAAGAGTACGTGTGCGGCGGGAACAGGCGGGTGGGGGTGGGCCTGCCGCGGCCCCGCTGACCTGCCTTTCCTTCCCAGCGCCTCGGGGCAAGCGGGGCTGGAAGAGCTTCCACGGCATCCTCAAGGGCATGGTGCTGTACCTGCAGAAGGTGCGGGGTGCCCTGCCGCGGGTGGGCCGCACTGGCACGGGCGAGGGAGCAGTGATGTGGGGGGCCAGCTAGGCCGGGACCACAGATGGGCCCACCTGCCCGCAGGAGGAGTACCAGCCCGGAAAGGCGCTATCTGAGGCGGAGCTCAAGAATGCCATCAGCATCCACCACGCCCTGGCCACCCGCGCCAGTGACTACAGCAAGCGGCCACACGTCTTCTACCTGCGCACGGCCGACTGGCGCGTCTTCCTCTTCCAGGCTCCGTGAGCTCCTGCTCCCCCAGCTGGGCCGCACCCTATGACACCGCCCGCCCCCTTCTGTGCCACTGGGTTGCTCTGCCCTCCTCTGGCAGCCTTCTGAGCCAGGACCAGCCCTGTCTCGTCTCTGCAGGAGCCTGGAGCAGATGCAGTCGTGGATCACACGCATCAACGTGGTGGCCGCCATGCTCTCTGCACCCCCGTTTCCAGCGGCCGTCAGCTCCCAGAAGAAATTCAGCCGCCCGTTGCTGCCCAGCGCTGCGACGCGCCTCTCCCAGGTAGCCCTGCTTCCTGGGTCTAGTGGGGGCCACACCATTAGCTTGAAGACCACTGCATGGCCACAGCTGAGCAGGCCCAGGGCCAGCCGGGAACCCAGCGGAAGGCACCCGTGGGGAGCGCTGCATGACCACTGTGACCCTGACTGTGCTCCCCGGCTGTCAGGAAGAGCAGGTGCGGACCCACGAGGCCAAGCTGAAGGCCATGGCCAGTGAGCTGCGTGAACACCGGGCCACGCAACTGGGGAAGAAGGCCCGTGGCAAGGAGGCGGACGAGCAGCGGCAGAAGGAGGCCTACCTGGAGTTTGAGGTGAGCTCCCTGCCTGGCACCCACGTCTGTCTGTCAGTGGGCTCTGGCTGGCCTCAACAGCGTGGAAGAGTGGGTGACCTCAGGCAGGGTACTTTCCTCTGAATCTTGGTTTTCTCTGCTGGGAACAAGGTTGGCCTGCACACAGCCCGGCCACACTGGGGTTTGGGAAGCAATGTCTGTAAAGTGCCAAGTTTCCCAGCTCTGGACATAGCTCCAGGGACGCTCACTAGCCCCACTGTGGTAGTGTAGGAGCTCAGAGAGGGCTGTGGCCTGTTGGGGTTAGCAGCAGCGAAGGGGTTGTAGAGGTGAGTAGGCCCTGTTACATCTGGGCCCCACGGCCTTGCCCTCTGCCTCAGAAATCTCGCTACAGCACCTACGCAGCACTGCTTCGGGTCAAGCTGAAGGCGGCCAGCGAGGAGCTGGATGCCATAGAAGCAGCGCTGGCCCAGGCCGGGAACCCCGAGGATGACCGCCCTCTGCCTCCCTCCAGCCCTTCCCTGCAGCCTGATCCTACAGGGCAGCCTCGGGCCCAGCCCCCTGGCTCAGCTTCACGATCTGGAGCAGGCAGTGCACCCCGGAAGCCCTGAGCTGGGCGAGGCAGTGTGGTGGGGGTGTCTGTGGATACCTGCATGGTGTCAGGCCCTGCCTGAGCCCGGCCAGCCTCGGGCCACACAGAGGGCCTCCCAGCAGGGCCCGACCGCGCCGGACGCGGGGCAAGCGGGGCAGGTGCAGCTTCAGGAGCCTAGCGCGAGGCCCCCTGAGACCCCTTTTGTGATAATGTTTGCACTTTTTCCTACAAGGGGGTGGGGTGGGAGGGGCAAATGCCCAAAATTTTGATGCAGGTTGTTTTGGGTTTTTTTTTGGTGGGGGGAGGCCTGATGACATTTCTGCTTCCTGCTGGGACCATCCACCCCATACCAGCAACTCCGTCCTGGGGCCTGGCTCCGGCAGAGGCCAGGAGCGGGGCTGAGCTGGTTTCTGTTCTCCCCAGGGATCCCTTTCTGTTCCTGTAGGTGGGAGGGGTGTCATGTACAGGTCAGCAGCGGCCTGCTCCTCTCCCTCCCTGGGCCGTCCTTTGTACATCCTCTACCCCATTAAAACTGCTCTGAATTGCTGGCTGGGCTTCCTGCTCCTCTTCTTGATGCTTGGGGCCAGGATAGGGACAGGAGTCACACTGGGGGTGGCCAGAAGTTATCAAGGGTCCTCTTTCAAAGAATCCTTTATTTGCCCCCACTGAGATGTGGGCAATGGATGTTAAATAAAACTCAGAGGGGGTGGGGGTGCTGTACAGAGAGGTCCAGGAGGAGGGCTGAGGGGACACAGTTCAGTGCACCTGTGGTTGGGGGTGCCCATGGCAGAAGCCTCCGGGGGGCTCTGGGAGTGGGCCCAGTGTTTCTGCCTCCTGCTCCACGGACTGGCTTCCATAGGCACTGTCTTCCTTCACTTCAGCTGAGGGGCACGGGGAAGGCACAAGGAACATCAGGGCTGCTGGCCCCCAGCCCTCCGGCCCGGGGCCACCTTCCCAGGTGCCTTGTGTACCTGTGCTGGGCAGTTTGTCTCGGGTCTCAGGACCTTTCAGCAGTCTCACCCCCTCGTCTAGACCCATGTCAGATAGTGCGTCCAGCAGACCTGCCAGGTCCCCGCCAGCCAGCTGAGCAGAAGAGGAGGGAGGTTCAAGTAGGGGTTAGGGAGAGTGTTTGGGAGCCCAGGGACCTGGGAGGCGTCAGGCAGGTGGCTGGGGGCCGGGGTAGGACACGGCCATGGGCCTCACCTTGTAGCTGCGCAGGAGGCTGCCGCTGGGTGAGGGCGTCTTCCGATATGTGTCCACCAGGCTGCGCAGCCCTAGCCGCTCAGCCAGGTCTGCCCAACTGCCCTGGGCTTCTGGTCCATCTAGCAGGTGCTCCAGGTTCTGCAGGGTGGTCTCACCCAGGGACAGCCCTGGTCCTGAGATTACACACAGATATGAGTTGCCTCTGGCTACTGGCTTGCTTCCTGGTGACCTTAGAGGCCACTGGGGTGGCAGAGAAGCCTCTGTGAGGAGGGGTCAGGGATCTGGGCAAGACCTCACCTGCAGGGCTGGGTGGGGTGAGCGGGGGCTCCATGGAGTTCTGAGCTGCATTGAGCAGCAAGGTCTTCACCTGGAGAGGCAGCTCTGATTATTTTCCATGCCAGTCCTTAGACACACATGCTGGCCCCATCCCCCAAAACCAGAAGGTGCCCCAGTGTCAGGCTGGCCTCACCTTAGTGCTTCGAGTGAGGTCAAGTGGTGTGTGGCCCCGGAAGCTGCCTCTGCTGTCCCTTTCAAGCCCCTCAGAGTCCGAGTCACTCCCTGATGTGGGGGGTGAGGGCAGTGGGCACAGGGGCTCCTCGTTTTCTGCATGAATGTCAGCACCTGGGGCAGGGCAGTGGGGCCCATGTTAAGGCTGCATAGTGGGGGCCTGGGCAGCACCCCTTTGCCCTAAATGCCTGTACAGATGAGACTGACCAGCCTTGAGGAGGAGGCGGGTGAGGGTCGGGGAGCCCAATCCAGCTGCCAGGTGGAGGGGTGTGTTTCCAGCAAAGGTTCGGGCATTCACGTTGGCGTGCAGCTGTGGGGTGCAAGGCAGTGGTGATCCTAGCCTCATTCCACACCCCGGCTCCAACCCTCCCCCATTCTCTTTCCCACCTTGGTGACCAGGTGGGTGACCAAGCCCAGCTCCTCCATCTCTGTGGCTAGATGCAGGGCTGTTCGACCACCCTGCCGCTCTGCTGCCTCCACTTCGGCGCCACTGTCCACCAGCAGGTCCAGGCACTCAGGGCTTCGGGCGCGAACTGCCAGGTGCACTGGGTACAGGCCTAAGGGTGAAGAACACTCGGCCTACAACTGTGGCCCCATGCAGCCCTGACCCATCCACTTCTGCCCCTCAGGTCCAGGCACTGTGCCCTCCCCACACTGGGGTCCTGAGAGGTGGGCCCTTACCCTCAAAGTCTGGCATGTGCAACAGCTGGGGCATGGCTGGAGCCCCACTCTGCAGCAGTGCTCGCAGCAGATCTGGGGCCCCCACACCTGCCCGCAGCGCCAGGTGCACAGCTGAGTCTCCATGCCGGTCCAAGAGAGCTGGGTCAGCCCCCACCTGCAGCAAGAAGCTCACCACCCGGGTCTGTCCAGTGATCACCGCCAGGTGCAGGGGCGTCTGGGGAGGGAGCGAGGTGAGCGCTCCACGCCCCAGCTCAGATTCACTTGCCTGCCATCCCCTGCCCCTGGGGCGTGCCCCTCACCTGGTGCAGGTGGTTGGTGAGGTTGGCTACCTCGAGATGCTGCGCATGGTAGATAATGTGCACCATCTGCTCAATGACCGCGGTCTGCCCGTGGATGATGGCCAGATGCAGGGGTCTGGGTTGGGGAGGAGACCGGCCTTTCAGCCCAGCAGCTCGCACTATCTGCGGCCCTTGGAGCCCAAATTGTCTCCAGTGGCACGGCCGGGCCAGAGCCCTTCCCTGTGGCTTTGTGGGCGGATCGCTGCTAGCACCTTGCCCCTCTCCAGGCTGGCAAAGCCAACGTCCGGAGCGCAGAGACCCTGTGCTCGACTGAACCAGTAGACTGGCCTTGGGCCCGGGGCGCCCTCCTCCCGCCTAGCGTTTGCGGGGCGGCCGGGCTTACGTGTCCCCGTTCTCGTCCCGTGCCGTCAGCAGGTGGCGCTGTCCCGCGAGTAGAGTGCGCGGATCGGCCGTGACGCCGTAGTCCAGCAGTGCACGCGCCTCGCGCCGCGCTAGGCCCAGCAGGCGCGCGCCGTAATCCCGCTCGGAGGGCGAGGGCGACGGTGCAGCAGGAGGCTCCTGCTGCTGGATCGCCGCCGCCCCGACGTCCCCGGCGTCTGCCATCTGCGCGCCGCCGCCGCCGGGGTAGCATCCCGTCGGGGCCGCGCCTGCCGCATAGGGGCTGTAGGCCAGGGAGGAGGGAAAGAAGCCAAGGCCGCCACCTGTGGGGGCAGGCTGTGCTCACAACGTTTCCTTCCCGGCCGCCCCACCTCGTCCATCCCCGAGCCCAGCGCCCCTCACCTCCTCCACCAGCTCCTCCGTAGCCCCCGGCTGAGCCCCCAGCGCCGCCGCCCATGTGAGAGCCACCCCCGAAGGGCTGGGACAGGGTGGGCAAGGCCTTTCTCCGCTTCCGCTGCACCTCCTCCTTGTCTGGGCGAGGGAGACGGCTGTGAGAACCCTAATGCAGGGGTCCTGGCGCGGGGCTCGCCCCACCCGGCCACAGCCTGCTTCTGGCACCTTCCAGAACCCAGCCCGGCCTCAGGCGCGGCACACCTTCCACCAACGGGTAGTAGGTGAACTGCTTGGAGTCTGAGACATCCCCTCCGCGCTTGCGCTTCAGCTGCAGGAACACCGTCACGGGCCGCTCGATCTTCATCTTGTGGTAGGGGGGTGTCCGGAACACGATGGCATACTGGGGGTTCACACGGGGCGTCAGGGAAGCCGCTGCCTACCTCAGCGCCCTGCCTGGCAGAGCCCCTGAGTACCTGCTTGTGGACGTCCGTGGGAGAGAAGTCCCCAAAGGCCTGCCACCCATTCTCGTCGTCCTCATAGAAGCGAACCTCAATGTCATCTGTGGGGAAGCAGTGGAGGCTGGCCACGGTGCATCCGGGAGCCTCCCTGGCCCTGGGACTTAGCCCAGCACCCTGGCCCCCAGCCTGGGCTCCAGCCTCACCTTTCTGCACCTTGTCACAAAGCAGGTAGACTTCATCTCCGCCCCGCACTGAACCTGCTGTCTTGTCCATTCGAGAAATCTTCAGGTTGGAAGCCCCAGGAGACTCTGGAGTGGGAAAGGGCTTGGCTAAGATGATGTAATGCCATGGCTACAAGGGGGAGCAACCCAGGAGCCCCAGAATGCTAGTGTCCTCCTTTGCCAAGAACAGAAGCTACACTCCAGGGGAGAAATGACCTGCTAGGTGCCAGGGCACGTCACAAGGCAGGGCAGGGTCAAACCCAGGCTCAGTGTACCCCACAACTTGAGAGTTCCCCTCAAGCTCTCTCAGGGGGTCTGGATACTCACTGCTGTCGTGGATGGGCTGGGAGATAACTGGCTTCAGGGGCAGAGAGAAGGAGCCGTCGCTGGCCCGGAGGAAGGCCGAGAAGCGCAGCCGCACGATGCTGAGGTCCATCACCTTTTTGAGCTCCTTGGCCTCCTGCTCCAGCTCCCGCCGCTCGGCCTCTGGTCATCGAGCAGACAGTGAGCCCTGGGTGCCTCCTCCATCCAGTTCCTCCCTGTGCGGGTCCCTCCCGGCTCCTTTCTCTGTACCTGTAAGGCCCTGGGGCCTGGAGCGGAGCCGCTGCCTCTGGAGTTTCTGCATCATAATCTCCATCATGTTCTTCTTGGTCACATGCAGGACACCCAGGTTGTTAAACCTGAAAGGGGAGGAGTCTGAGCCTATCCCAGGCAGTCCGTTCCTCCTGAGGCTGCCTCCCTGCAGCCAGTCCTACTTCCTCAAGGAAGCTGCTCTAGGTCATTATACATGGCTCTGAGCTCCTGGGGCCCACCTCAGCCTGTGTCACCTATGGAGCTCAAGAGCTGGGCCTAGAGCTAGCAAGCAATGAGGGGACATCCCAGTGGGGTCAGGGCTGGGGACACCTACTGCGCAGTCATGTCCTTGGGGCCCACAGACACAGCGCAGACCCCCAGCTCTGAGCACTGCTTGCCCACGAGGCTGTGGGCGTGAGCACGAGGCGGGTCACTGTGTGTCACCAAGTCCACCTCAATCTTGGCTGGTCCCTCGTAGTTACAGATCTGAGAGGAACAGGGGCTGTGAGTGGTGGCCCTGTCCATGCTGTCCCCTTGCCCACCCTCCGGTCCCATCCTGGCTCACCTTGACAGTGGGATAGGTCTTCCGGCCCTTCTCACTGGAGGCGCCCGGCAGGCCTCCATGGGAGGGGCCTTCACAGCCATACCGAAATCGGAAGCCTCGCTGAAGGTGCAGGTTAGAGTGACATTATGATCAGGTAAGACTGCCCAAGGCAGCCACACTACTGGCCAGCAGGGTCCACAGTGACCAAGAGCATCTTCCCTGAATCACAGCCACCCCGCTGTGATCAGCAGTAACCAGCCATCCAAACTACAGTGGTCTCTGGGCACAGACCCCTGGCCCCATGGCCACCAGCTGCAGCTATGTGTCCTGCCCCCCAAGCTGACACCGTGCCACACTGCCCCTTCAAGCTTACCTGTTTAGGTTGCTCTACAATCACCAGGTAGGGGCCATCAGCTGGGGACAGAGGAGCCTTGCTGAGCCAGGCCTCAGAGCCCACGCTCCCTCAGGCGCAGAGGACACGAGCTCTCCCTCCACCCTCCAGGACAAGGGGAGCTTGGAGGACATACAGACCTGTCTCTAGGGCTGGCTCCTTGGGCTCCACAATGGAGGGGCTGAATTTGAAATCGTCATATTCAGTGAGGCCATCCAGGCCCTGATTTGGAGAGAGGTGGAGGTGGTGTCTGACCCTGAGTCCCAGAGCCCCCCAGCTCCGGCCTGTCGGCGAGCGCTCCCCCCTTCCTTGGGCCCTAGGAAAGTTCCTTCAGGAAGGAGCTGGCACAGATGGACAAAGAGGCAGGCTTGAGACGTCTGAGAACATACAGGAGTGAGGGAGCGGACAGACAGACAGACGTAGGGGCACCGGGCACCTTCAGGGCCGGCAGCATGACTCACTGGGTCGTAGCAACTGTCCATATCTCTGACTTAGGCCCGGCTGTCGTGGCTTCGGCCCGGTTCTACTTCCTAGAGTTTTAGGACACCGGCCTATAGTGAGGAAGAAAGGCACGGGGTGGGGGGCAGATCAGGACAGGGGTGGGCAGGAGGGGGGGCGATGTGGGGGAGGGTCCGAGCTCCTCCAGCCGCCAGTCCGGGTGTGCCGAGTGAGATCCGGCGGAGCTGGGCCGGGTTGGGGAAGGGGCAGAAAGTTAGAGCAGTTTAGGAAAGTCCCGAAAATACCAGGGGGGCGGGGCTGGAGGGCGGGCCTGGAAGTGACGCTATCGGCCCCGCCCCCGCGGCGGGAGGGGCAGGGGTCTACGGCCTGTCTGGCAGTAAGCAGAAGGCCGAGGGGCCGGGGGACCGAGGGTTTGGGGGACTGGGGGGCCGGAGTCCGGAGCCCGGAGCCCGGAGCCCGTGTAGTCCCCCGGCAGGAGGGACGAGACGGGCACCCTGGACATGTCTTGTGCCACCCGGACAGCTCAGAGTCCGGGCCCGGGCCGCTGCTCGCACTCCACCAGCCTGGAGCAACCGTGGGATTTTCTGCCAAGAGGGAGGCCACGGCTGATTCACCCCCGGGGCTTTTGGGGGGACATTCCTGCCATCGGAAAGCCGCCTCTTCGAACGGTCCGTAGGCGGTGTGTGTGGGGGGCGCTTCCCAGTGGGGGCCCGGGGTTCTGCACCTTAGGCCGGGGTGTGTGTTGTGGAGGCGTCTGCTGCTGAGGCGGGTTCTTGGCTGCTGGACTTGCAAGCCGAACCTTGCACCTTGAGCGGAGGGGAGGTGGAACCTCCTGCCCCCAGCTTTGTGCAGTACTTTGAGCGTCCCTCACTGGCGTACAGGATTTCTTCCCTGTTGCTCAGCTAGGACGTGTTTCGGCCCCAGTACTCCCGCGCATATTGTGTGTGCGTGGTGTCGTGATGCGTGTGCAAATAAGCGCGTCTAGAGGTTTAAGTTCGAAGCTCCTCGGTGCCCACAGCGTGTGCCTGCTCTGTACGGTCCAGGTGTGCCTTCCGGTGCCCGTGCGTGCAGATGCACAGGTGAACACCTCTGACAGGGCGCCTGCGCGACTCTTAAGGGCAGGTGTACTTACAGTTCGCGGGGTTTTAACGAGGGCGTGGATGTGTGACCGTGTTACGTGGCCGTGAGTTGCTCTTGGGGTGTGCGCCTCCGCTGCTGTCCAGCTCGGCGCTTGGACCCACACAGGGCGTGGTCTGCCCCTCGTGGCGGCCACCCAAGGGCCCGAGCCGGCCTCTCTCCGTGGCGGCGGCTTGGTTCCGGCTTCTTCCCGCCGGATCCGCCGCAGACGCACAGCTACAGTTCGCCAGTTGCCCGGGCTCGGGTGGGGAAAGCCCCTTTTCCGCCCCCGGGAGGGGGGAATTCCCGTGACGTTTCTGCGCGTCACGCCCTGTGTCATTTTTCATTGGCTGAAAGTCTAACTCCGGACTCTCGCAGCCAACCAGACGCGCCCCTCCGTGGGCGCGGTCCGCTGTCTGCCTCTCTTAGTCCTGCACTCGGTAAGCGCTCGCGCTGGGGGCCAGTTCTCGGCCGGACAGCGTACTAAGGCCACTCCCAGCCCCAGAATCGCTCAGACTAGCGCTGCCGGCGGGGCGTCCCCGCGGCTTCTTGCCCTCGATTTGCGTTTGGAGTCTGGTTGCCTCCGAAGTCGGAGAACCCCGGGGGAAGCCGGCCTATCCCGGCCTGCGGCTGCCAGCCCCGAGTCGGGCCCCGCTGCTCGGAAAGGTTGCGGGAAGAGGAAGCTGCTCTTGCGGTCAGTCCTTAGGCGCCATCTGGCGGCCTTATGGGACCCTGGACCTTTCTGCTCGTCTCGACTTCCGGAAGAAACCACCGTGGTCTAAACTCACTCTTTTTTAAGTGTCAGGTCTATAACAAGCCAAGTTTTCAGGCTGACCTGAGTTTGGAATTCTTCCTGGGGAAGGGAGAGGTGTTTTCCCGGGAGACTCAGGCCTCGTTCATCTTCCTCAGAGGCCAGGAATGTTAGACTTGAAAAGGCATCTAAAATCTAAATAAAAGCTTCCCACATGACCCCTTGTCTCCCCAGCTTCCATTTGATTTTTTTCTTTTTTAAGACAGGGTCTCATTCTGTAGGTCAGGCTGTTGGGGAACTCGCAGTGATCCTCCTGCCTTAGACTCGAGTGTGGGATTACAGGCGTGCGCCACCACATCAGGTGCCCCTTTCTTATCTATGCAATTACAGCTGCACTGGCACTAAAGGGAACTATTAGGGCTCTTGCTCTGGTCTCTGCCTATCCTTCCCTTTCTCTCCCTCTCTCTCTCTCTCTTTTTTTCCCCCCAGAACCGGGGAATGAACTCAGGCCCTTGTGCTTGCCAGGGAAGCACTTATTCCACTGAGCCA
>NDGN011443718.1:0-12361 GCA_002564285.1 Tympanoctomys barrerae
CAATCCCCCAGCACCACATGCCAACCAGCCCCGCTCCCTGGTGGGCTGAGCTGGCCACACACAGACAGACACACACACACACACACAATTTTTTTTAAATTTGAAAAAAAAATAGAGACTGCAAGTCTATCAAACACACATAAAAGCCTAGACGCTATAAAAATATGAATATGCTTTGAAGTGGATTAATTCCCAGAAACTCCAGGTAAAAACCTGTTAGAATTTTAACCCACAGAATTGCAAGATAAAAAAAAAGTACTCTTAAATCACCAAGTTTATGATAATTTATTATGAAATAGAAAACAAATAAAAACTTTAAATATTTGTAGAATCCACTTCAGGACTGCTTCAAAGCTAAGGGCATCTGAAGACACGCGATGACACAACTTCACTGTCTAGTACAGGAATTACATATGCACTACATGGTTAAGTCAGTATACAAGAACATCAAAGTGTGGCAACAACATATATAATGGCTGGACAATACGATGTTTGTTGTTGCTGATGTCTGTTTCATGTGCTTTCTTTAGAAACCGCACCCACAAAATAGCGCCCCCTCCCAACAATGATGATACAGTGATAGGGGAAGGGAAAGTGACATTTCTTGGATTGTGCTAAATCTATATTACAGTGCTGGGAACACAGTAAGTCCCCAACTTACAAACAAGTTCCATCCCAGGAAAATATTTTTCTAAATACATAAAATACATGAAATTTGGAAGTATGTGATGCCTATTCATGAGTTTAAATAAAAAATTAAATAATAAAACTCCTAATATTCTTCTCACACTTAAAGCCCTTACAATTGATCAAACATTCTCATTGTTCAACTGACCCATAAGCCAATATAACAGCCAGGCAGCCCAACCAAATACCCTCAAAGGGGATCTCTAAATACTGTAAGTCCCCAATTTACATACATTCACGTTGTGAGCTTTCACAAGTGTGCTATATAAGACTCACAAGATTTCTTTGTCATATTATGAAAAAATTTGACTTAGGAACATTTTCCTGGGATGGAACTTGTTTGTAAGTTGGGGACTTACTGTGTTCTCAGCACTGTAATATAGATTTAGCACAATCCAAAAGTACTAATAACATTCCTTACAGAGCTGGAGAAAGTAATCTTAGAATTTATATGGAACCAAAAGAGAGCTGAAATGTCAAAAGCCATTCTAGGTAACGAGGGCAAGGCTAGGGCGGGGTAAAAATCCTGGAACTCAAGTTATACTACTATACTACAAAGCTACAGTAATATAAATAGCATGGTATTGACAATATCAACAACAAAAAAGAAAAACAAAACAGATTCACTGACCAATGAGACAGAATAAAAGAGAAGAAACAACTCCAGGCACTTTGAGCTATGTAATTTTTGACAAGGAGCCAAATTGCTGAAGGAAAGACAGCCTTTAACAAATGGAGCTGGGAAAACTGGCTACCCATATCTAAAGGCTGAAACTAAACCCAGAAAACTCACTGTTACACTAAATTAAAACAAAATGGATCAAAGATTTAAACATTACAACAGAAATAATCTCCTGAAAGACAAAAGTAAAATTATGACATGAGTATGGAAAGTCCTTCTGAACAAAATTCCAGTTGCACAAAAAATACCAAGAATCAACAAATGAGATCACATCCAATTAAAAATCATCTTTACAGCAATGGAAACCATTAGCAGAATGAAGAGATAACCTACAAAATGGGAAAAAAAAATTTTGCCAACTACTCCTCAGACAAAAGATAATACCTAGAATATAAATAACTCAAAATCAATTAGACCTCACAATTTTAAAGATCCAATTAACAAATAGACACCTGAAATTAAAAAAAAACACCTTCTCAGATGAAGAAATACAACCAATAATTATATTTTTAAAATGTTCACTATAACTTGCCATCTGAAAAATGCAAATGAAAATATCGAGATTGAATCTCACTGCAGAAAGAATGGCTACTATCAAGAAATCAACAAGTAAGAAACGCTGGTGAGGATATGGGGAGAAAGGAAATCTACATTTTAGTGGGACTATAAACTGATACAAGCACTACAGAAATCAGTATGGAGACTCCTCAGAAAACTAGAAACAGAAATTATTTGACCTAGCTACTGCCTTTCTAGATATTTTTACCTAAACAGTTAGACATCACACCACAGCTTTGTATGAACACCCTTTTAGAGCAGTGCAGTTTGCAATAGCTAACTGTTGAAAATAGCTAAATATCGACAGATGAATAGATATGGTACTTATACACAGTGGAGTAACACTTCTCTACTGTAAAAAGGAAAACTTGAGTCATTTGTTGAAAAATGGATGCACTTTGAGACTACAATGTTGTGAAATAACTCAGGACACACTAGCTTAAAAATGTAACATTTGTAAGTACTAAATAACATAGGAAAAAAGAGAAAAACAAAAGGTATTATAATTAACTGTGACAATCTAAAAGTGAATCTTGACTTAGTACAATTGTCTTACATGTTTTATATGTTCTTTGGCCTACTGATAAATGAATACATATATCAGATACTGAGAAAATCAAGCTAGTGTTACGGTTTGTGTCTAGTTGTCCTCCCAAAGCCTCATGCAAGTTATGGGGCAGACTGGCTGGAGCAGCAACTCCTGCCTTGAGGGGCGGGGCCAGAGGTCCAGGGCGGGGCTTGAGGGGCGGGGCCAGAAAGGTGAACCTTTAAAGTGACAGCATGTACTTCCTCCACACACACCCCCAAGGCCTGGTGGCCTCTCTTGGAGGTATGGAGCAGATCATCCTGGACGCGGTGCAGTGTCTTGAGGTCTTGCTATGTAATTCAGGCTGCTTTAAATTATAAAACCTCCAGTAACTGTGAGCTAAATAAACCTTTCCTTCCCTAAGCTTGTGTGTCAGGTATTTGCCCCAACAACGAGAGAAGAGTAACTAAGACAGGCAGGGTAGTGGGTAGGGGGAAAAGGGAATTAAATTGTGTTACTTACATGAGACTATAATCATGTACTGCAAACTTACCAATAAAGGTAGAAAAATAAGTACAATGCTAAGAAATCCACACTTAGCTTATTGCGCTAACTACAGTGTAAGATGTTACAAGCTTACACTTTTAATGCTATGAGACTCCGAGAAGTTCTGAGATTCTCGCATCATTTTGTACTTCCAGAATCCAACAGAATGGCAATCACTTATCATTAAAAAAGTTTTTTAATTTCATAGATATTTGTTTAAGTTATTTTTCTCTTGTTGCTGAGACAAAATACCTAAAACTGAAAATGAAGAAGGGAAAGGCTTATTTAGCTCACAGTTTGTGGAGGTCTCAATCTGTAATCAGCTGTTCTAAGGTGGGTGGTACATGGCAGGGCAACAATTCATGGCGGCAGCGGAAGACACCACAATCAGCAAGAGCGGAAGAGGCAGAAGGGAGGAGCAACCTCTTTCCCTCCCTTGTATTACTGTATGCAGGCCACCTGCCCCAGGCGGGTGCGGCGCTCACACTGCCAACCCCAGCACCTAGACTCTGAGCCAATCACCAACTAGTCGCCCAGCTCAAACACTACCCCCATGAGCACATGAGACTTGAGGGAGCCACACAGACACAAACCATGATATCATAGCTCTTTTTGTGAGCTTTGGATATTTCAAGACAAGATGTGTCACAGAAAGAAACACAGAGTCTTTATTAGGCCACAGTGTATTGCATATATTTCTACACTTCCAGGAACTGTTCCTTTCCACTATTTTAAATTTGTTAATGTTAGTTTAATGTTTGATATAAAATAGTAAGAAAATTTAAAATTTACTGGGTAGAATATTTTGGATTCTATTCATATAGTACATTAGATCATATAATAATTCTCAATGGCTTAAGATTGGTGATTGTAATGTAACATACTATATGTCTGGCATTATTCCAAGTATTTTACATAAACAAAATTATTCTTCACAACGATCTACCTCTAAATTAAGTATTATTATTCCATTTTCCAGAAGCACTAAGAAGTTAAGTATCTTATAAAAAACTACAAAATTGCATTATTCAATAAAGTATTTTTATTTTTTATTCCTATAATCCAAGAAGACTATCAAATTTCAGGGGCCGGGGAGATGGCTCAGTGGAGTAAGTGCTTCCCTGGATCTGAGTTCAGTCCCAGGTTCCATCAAAAAAAAAAGTATCAAATTTCTTTTACATTATACTTTGAAAGCATTAAGCCTTTTCCTCAAGTTCTTTATAATAACTAGGAAATACTTTGAACATGCAGAAATACAATGAAGGGTCACAAAATCAGGAATATTAAGTTCTGAGGCTTTGTTACCATGCAAATAGTTTGTTTTATTTTCTAGCTCAGGGAGTGATCACTGAACCCAATACTTTTTCTTACAGGAATAGCAGTAATTTAGTACTTTTCATTTTTTTTTTTAATGTATCTGGTTGTTGCAGGATTTTACTACAGAGCTTGAACTCATAGTGATCCTCCTGCTTGCAGCCTCCCCAGCACTTGGATTACTGGTGTGTGCCACTAAGCCAGGGCTCTGGCTGGCTCAGCCCACCCTGGGGGCGGGGCTGGTGTGGCATGTGGTGCCAGGGATCAAACTGCGGTCCCTGTGCTTGCCTAAGCAGGTGCTGTAGTCTGCTCAGCTACCTCGCCAGCCCTAGTACTTTTCATTTCTATTTCACTCTTAAAATAATTTTCTTATTTTGTGAATAATAGCTAACAGGCTTGACATTTTTAAGTTATGTATTTTTATTAGTGTATGTTTGTGATCTGAAATAAATACACTCCTCTTGGAGAACTGGTACATATACATACTACATCTTAATCATTTTTACTTTCTTTTCTCTTCTCTGTCCTGTTTCAACATCAAAAAATACCTGAAAAATTAGTACTGTGGAAGTACGTGAAATAAGTACATGAAATAGTACCATGTGATAGCCTATCTCAGTACCCTATAGAAGCATTTCATAATTGAGAAATAAATATGACCCCAGAGCAAGGATTATGCTATAGCTTCAACTGACCGCACTTTAAATTTCCCAGGCCTCCAATAAATGATCAGCGTCAAACGTGGCAAGAATGGATGGCTCTAAGCGCACTGCAGATTTGTATATAGATTCAGCCAGCAGGGGGCAGAATGGGGCCATTCAGGCTACATATACATAAGGTAGAATAATCTTTCACTGTACATCTGGGCAATATACAAAAAACAATTTTGGTTTTTTATACAAATAATTTAATGTACTAGAAATACACAGGAACATTATTTTGTATTTATAAATCAAACTATAAAACTCACATAGACAACCATACCAGGGGACTAATTCCCATTCTCTTTCTCATAAATATATTTACATAACTCTATGGAAAAAAAGTCCTCCATATACTTCAATATTGCATGTGAATTTACTGATTATTTAATGGAGCATTATTAGCAAATGTTGCATCATATGTTTAATTTGGGAAAGTCAATAGTTACTATAATATTGGCAAGGTGAAAGAAAGCAGTTGTTATGTTGATTTTGTTAGAGATTTAGAAACTAGTTTAATATGCCAGATAATCCATACTGCTCTTCATATTTCATCAGTTTACAATGGATCTATTTATGCAGACTTTGTACCTAAAATACGTAAACCCTAAAATAATTTGCTTAATTGAATGCAAAATTTCAAGGAGATAACTCAAAAGTACATAATTAACCAACACCAGCCTTACGAAATAGTTCTTTATGATTTTTCACCAGGGAACCTGACTTCCCAAACTAAAAACATTGTGTGGTAACTATCTTCAGGTATGGACTGAGCCATTTACAGAGACAAAGTAAGAGATTATAGAACCTTGTAGGCCAACATCAGCTGATTTGCAACAGAGGGAGAGGTTAGAGACCAAGAGTGGGGCGATTTGTAAGGGTTACAGCACTCTCTATGGGAAGAGGTATTTTACCCTAGTCTTACACTGAAGGTTTCAAGGAAACCCCTGGATTTGACACATTCTATTCACTGTAGTCTTCTTGAGTGAGGGGCTATTTGAGGGCTTAACAAATGTATCAGATGTAAAGGTACCACATAAATGATAAAACCATCTCTGTCCAGTGGTAGAGAAGAAGAGGTTTTCCAGAGAGAGCTCCATTTGCAACAGTAGGGGAAAATACATCCATTTCTCACTGACAGCAAAAGAGAGCATAGGCATCCAGAGTAGAGGTGCTGTCTTCTTTCATAAAGGGAACGGCAACAGGACGTCCACAGCAGACTACTGAGAAACTCAGGAAGCTTTAATCAGGACTCAAGCGCAGGGCAAGCTGCCCACCCCTTGGAAGAGACTCTAACACAACAATTTATGCTTTCCTAAGATTTACAAATCTATGATATTAACTATACTGGTCAAGACTGTTGTCACTTCACTCTTTCATACTTTCTCTTGTGTCAAGTGCTAGTGAAGTGGCTGCAGACATCTGGAGATTTTTAAGAGGTAACTGAGATGGATATAGATGGTCTTAGGTAATAAATGGGAAACTCTGGCAGCTTTCTATAAAAAAGGTATAAAATTACAGACTTCTGATTGGAACTTATATGAGGAACATCTAATTTACATATGTGTAAAAAACAAAATAAAATATCTAGAAGAAACGTAACAAAATATTAGATTATAAAGATGAGTCATAAAGTCAATAAAAATATTCTTAAATACAAAAATGAACTGTAACAAAAATATAGAGGCCAATGAAAAGCACAAAATTATTCAAAAGGAAAAATTCCACACAGAATAAAAATACTTTGATTGCTTAATAATGTAATAGTGAAGAGAATATGAACGTAATAGAAAAACATTTTTAAATCTTTTTGATCAACGCAAAGTACTAAGAATAATAGACACATGAAATTCATAATGGCCTGTAGGAGAGTAGTGGAGATAAATACCATTAATTCAAAAATTAATTATGATTAGCCACTGCCAAGAAGACCTAAAATATTTTTAATAACAAAAGAAACTTGCTAGAGATCATTAAATAGTGTTTTCTTCTACCATAAAAATATTATTTGAAACTAGATGATTCACTGTTCCATTTCACTAAATCTAACATATCACTTGTAAGAATTATTATTTTATGTATCACAAAGAGAAAAGCAAAAGTGTAAAAATTAACTATCATATATTTTATTAAATTTTAATTTTTAAGGGAACTACTTTAGAATTTAAGTCAACTTTTATTTTATTACTTCTAAACATATTTCATGAAAAATCAAAAAAAGGTTTATAAATTTATAAAACTCTTCACAAAGACTAATGTCTCCAAGTCATTTTTTTAATCTATCATCTTTACTGTGTTTTTACATACTTGCCTTTTATGATGTAAAACACAATGGGGATATTTATTAAAGTATCTCTTGAAGTGCTCTTCTACCACTTCCTATATTTTCCTTTAAGCTGCTGATACCCATCTTCAAGTGCATGCATCAACAATGCAATCTGTCACAAGAGCTGCCTGACAGCCCATGACTATGAGATGCTACCAAACGTAGAAAGCATCCCAGTATCACAGACAGAAAATGTGAAAAAGTATTTATGTTAGAATTAATGAAATACAGCAGCCTATTTAATTATCCACATGAAACATTTCTGTTCCAGTACCTAAAACTGTGAACTCTTGGCAGTTTAGAAGGCTCACGTGGCACCCATCGAAGGGATGCTTCTACCAAACAGGCCTAACGGTGAATCCCTTGAACTGAGTGTCACCCGGGCTTCCTGCTCCCCTCATTTCACTGAAGTAACAGGCAAAAAAGGGGCAATATCATTGTTTGGGTAATTAATTCTGGGTATCAGTGAGACGGTGTCCTGCAATAAAATGGAGTCAGAGGAATGGAGATCCTGTGAGTACTTCCCTGTAATTTCTATATACACCAAGGGATAAAAACAGACTTCAGCAACCTAATACAGATGGCCCTTGACTATGGTTCAACTTATGGTTTCTGAGCGTTACAACAGTACCAAATACACCTTCAAGAGAAGCTATATTGTGAATTTTAAATTTTCATCTGTTCCCAGGCTAGTGATACACAACAGAATACTCTCTTGAGCATTTGTGCAGTGCTACAAGCCACAGCTCCCAATATGCCACGTGATAATCTGGGTAAACAAATGACACTCTGCGGTATATAGTGCTAAATGACGATGTTTGATGTCTGGGAAACTAGGTGCATTAAATGCACTTTTCCACTTAAAGTATTTTGAACTTACAATGTACTTATAAGGCTGTAACTACTTATAAGGCTGTAACCCCTTCATAAGTTGATGAGCACATGTAAAGAAAACAAACGTTTTCATGATTTAAGAATGATGGTTTATACTAATACCATGAAAAAACAGCATATTTCTAGCAGTGGGAACGTGAAATAAGCAAGAAGGTTACAAACCTTCTCCAATAATTTTACCTATGGGGTGATTGCAGAAGTTATCTTTGTAATTTAGTAGATGGGCTACAGAACTCAAGGTGATATCATAACTAAGTGACAAGAGTGACCATCATCTGGAAGCTGGTACAAGGAGAAATTCTGGGTCTCTCCTTTTGGTTAAAAGTTGAGTGTCACTGACATGAAAGACAGCAGCATGCACTTAGGTGTACCATCCTGTAATTCCTCTTGCTACTTGGAACCACTAATAGAAGGGTATAAAGAGGTGATGAGTGACCAAGACAGCCAGTGGCATTCCATGCTACAAAATGGCTGATTCTATACACTTCTCCTTCCCCTCTGTTAACACTACAAGGGCCTGGAAAGCTATAAATATGTCTCCTGGACTCCCTCTTTCCAAAACTTTATATTGCTTTTAGGATATTTAGAATGTATGCTTTGCAAGCAACGTCATAGAAATGTTTTCCCAGAAACAATATTTCAGTGACTTTCAGTTTTAGCTTATGAACAATGAAAGCACCATCACATCAATACTATCAGAAAGACAAAGAGACAACAGAGGCAGAGACAAAGGAAGGGGGAAAAGAACTCAATTAATAGTCCTTTGATGTCCTAGATACTGCAAAACCCTGAATCCCATTTTAACACTTGAAATTACTTTAGAAAATTATTTCCCTGTCTGCTTCAATTTGAATTGGATAGTTTCTGTCACTTGAAACTAAAGAATCTCATTAAAAATATATTCAAAACACAAGAAAAATCTTGAGATTCTTCTACTATTTACACAAAGTACTTTCAACATAGAAGCTTGTTAAGAGCTGGTGTGTAATGAAATGACTTCCCACTTCAACTGAATTGCTACGAAAAAGACAAATTTAATATATGAAGATTATCATTGTTGAATAAAAAATAGAAGGGAATGGCAAGGGTGTTGATGTGGCTAAAAAAAAGTTGAAATGTTTTACTGTGGAAGGCTTACTATATTAACACTGGAGACCTTGCCAATAAAAATACAGTGATCTGTAAGATCTCTGTTTCCAGGTAGAATCCTCGGTTTCCCTGCTGCAACTGACACTGTCCTGAAATCAGGGACTTTAAAGGTCAGGTTTCTTCTCTTGCTGCCATCCTGGGGTCTGCTTTGGGCTCACAGAGTTACTACTGCCATTGTTCTGACCTTTTTCACTTTACAGTTTTATACTAAATAACCAAAAAAAAAGGGGTTTTTTTGCTCATATTTGTTTCTTGGATTTTGGGTTTTTTCCTATTGTTCTCCATAGCCAGATGTACCACTATTAATATTTTAGAATATTTACTTCAAATAGCTTTTGTTTATATATTTAAATTACATAACTTTTGAATATGATATTTGTTTGGAAATTAGAGTATCACAATAACATAAACAGCTCACCTGATTGTTATCGCTACTCTGATTCTGGGCTACTTCCTAAAAGCAACCACTATACTACTACATTTGCTGGTAGTCCTCAAATCTCTCTTTTATACTATCTACAGTTACACTAAATATACAGTAATACTATCTTTTAAAAATACATATGGGGGATTCCATGCTTTATACATTCTTTTGCAAATTCCTTTAAGAATTATGTAGTATATTTTTATTTTTAATTTACTTATTTATTTTTTAGAAAGAGTGGTTCTTTATTTCAAAAAGACACCTGTCAATAGTATCAAACAGTTGCACTACCGGTTCTTCTTTTCCTGACTGGCTCCAGAGACCACACCAAAGGAGCACACATTTTAAGCCCATAAGCTGCAGGATGTGCACCTAACAGACCTCAGAAACCTCATCTAAAGTGGGGACTGGGTGGGGAAAAAACTTCAAAAGATCGGCACACTGCCAGCCCACAGACTGGAGGGAACTCTTCACAGCCAGATGGGGCAGCCATGCACCCCAATCCTAAAGAAGCAAAATTTCAAAATAATACAAAATTTTAAAAGTTTTGTTCATAAGCTATTCAACATTTCTCCAGCACTGACAAAGCACAATGAGATGGAACTTTTAGAGACAGCAACTTCAAACCCAGAAAAGGATGAGACGAATTTCATATAGCTAGATAAGTGGCAAAAACTATTTTTCTTTCAAAGAGGCAGGAAAGCAATTAAATGGTCACCTCAACATTAAGGGAGGGGCACACAGTCTATTCAGGGCAAAAATTTGATCTCATGGCTGGGGATATGGTTCAGTGGTAGGGCTCTTGCCTAATATGCATAAGTTCCTCCATGGGTCCAATCGCAGCATCAGAAAACACAACAAAACAAACAAACAAACAAAAAAAAAACCACACACACAAAATAATAAAAAACAAAAAACCTCTCAAGTCTCAGAGGTCTACACATTGTCAAAGTTGTCCAAAGACATGGTGATACTCAAAGCCTGAGCAGCACGGTTTTGGTTTTTGGCTCACTCCTGGAATCACCTTTCTGGCCTAGCTGGTACTTGGTACAGATTTGTAATGTCTCCACAGTGGAGTCTTTTCCTGGACTCGGTTTGGCTCTTGGTAAGGCTGGCCCATACTTCTTTTCTTCCTCTATGGAGAAAACACTACACATAAGGCTGAAAAGTTACCTTCCAAAGTGAGAATGGAATTAGATTGCAGCTCCAGAGCTGTGCAATTATTTGGAAGGATTTGCAAATGGTTTGTTACAGCTAAAAGTTATTACAAATGTGTACATCACAACATGCTTTTAAAGACACTTTGCACTGTGCTCACATTCCCTTAAATGTTGTTCCCAAAGGNGCTCAGCCTCTAGCCCAGCTGGAATCTCTGGGAAAAGGCAGAGACAGTTTGATGAAAAAGACAAAGGGGTGGGGGTGGGGACAGGATGTAGAAAGGAGAAAGCAGCCTTCCAGTTAAAGATCAGCCTCAGTTTTGAGGTCAGCTTCAAGCAGGCTGGCCTTGGGTGGGCAGTGTGTTGGGGTCCAAGGGAGGAGCAGCAGCAGGGCAGGCTGGGAGCTCTACCTCTCATGCAGGTCCAGCAGAGTCTGGTCCAGCGTCCTTTGTGTACAGAGACACTCCTCTTCGGTCGTTTCGGCTTATCTTCTAAGTCATGAATTGTCTTTTCCAGTTTGGCTACTGATCTCACAGCAAACTCAGCGTACGTGGGTCTCTGCTTCCTTGAGTTTACCGGTAAGAATCTTTATCTCTTCCTCATATTTGTCTTCTTTTTGCAAGTACTTTTCCTCAACAGCATCCAGGCACGTCATGTTCTGGTCCATCCGTCTGATCTGCTCATCCATATCCTGGCAATGGGACTCTGCCAGCTCAGCTTGTTCCTTCGGGCACTCTAAATCTTTCAATAATCAATTTCCAACTTACGAGCCACCTCTTCATAATTCCTGTCTGCCTCTCTGGCAAGGTGTTTAGCTTCTTTAAACCAGATTTCCCGGAGCTCCACCTTTTGTTCATCTTTTAGGGCCCGGTTTTCAATAACCTTCACACTTCTCTCTCTCATCGGCAGCCTTCTCAGCTTCCTCCGGCTTCTGCAGGGCAATGGCCAGGCGCTCCTGTGCATGGTCCCTCTCTTCAACCAGTTGTATCCTACGGTTCAAGGACGCTACCTCTGCTTCACCCTGTTCTGAGCCCACCTTTCTCCCACTTCCCTCAGGAGGCATTCAGCCCTCTCCTCTGTATCATCAGCCTGCTGCTGAAGAACCTGGATCTTACGCTTCACCGCCTCGAGGGTGGTGATCCCGGCCATAGGGCCCACCCAGCAACCTTGCTTGGTTTTGGTCCCTGCCGCCTCCTCCTTGGTGAGGCACTGCAGCCACTTCTCCATTATATATATAGAGAGAGATTATATATATATATATATATATATATATATATATAATATATATTTTATATATAATTATATTATATAATTTATATTATATATTATATATAATATATATAATTAACCCTGTTTTTCTTTAAGGCTGCTGCAGTCAGCACTATTACAAGTAATTT
>NDGN011443719.1:0-26014 GCA_002564285.1 Tympanoctomys barrerae
TCTCTCTTTCTCTCTCTCTCTCTCTTTCTCTCTCTCTCTCTCTCTCTCTCTCTCTCTCTCTCTGTCCTTCTGCCTCCATGCTATCAGCAAGTTTGCTTGTGGTGCCCCTCAGCTATGCCACTCAGCCCCGAAACCAGCTGACCATGGACTGAAACCTTTACAAACCGTAAGCCAAAATAAAGCTTTCTTGCTTTAATTTTAGACAGGTGCTATTCCACTGAGCCATCTCCCCAGGCCTTCTTGCTTTAATTTTTAGGTGTCATGTATTACATCTCAGAAACAGAAGAAACTAGCTAAGACAGCTTGAAAGGCAAGCAGCTGCTCTTGTCAAGGATGGATGAGGCACACACAGAAAGAGTGTGTGTCAGTGAGTTATAAGATTGCAGCAAATCAGGGGAAAGGACAGTGGAGCCATCAATGAAGAACAGAAAATACTAAGGTGTCTATATATTAATTTGAATGTCCTCAGTATTGTAGCATAATTGCAAAGATAACCTTGAGGATTGAAAAGGGAGAATGACAAAAGTATTGAAGAATTTTAAAAGTAGAAATTGACGAATTAAAGATCTCGTGTAATATCCTTCTACTTCTTTAGTAAGTTATTGATCAGTTGAAGAGAATTATAATGGAAGACACCAATAGAGATGAGTCTATTTATTCACTTATCTAGGATGAAAGAAATCAAAGCTTTTGTGCTTTAGATCAGATCCTTTAAAATGTATTTTCCTCAAGTGCTAATTTAAATATGAATTCCATAACATGAGTTATCAATAAACCCCTAACATTCACACAGGAATCATATTTATAAACAATTCAAGTTTCCATTAGAATTCCTTTAAGAAAGCAATTTAATGTACTTCACAGACTTCAACACAAAGAAAGTATATTCATCAGTCTACTTATCTTAACACCTATGTGTAACATTTAATTCAAAACATGACACAACTGATCATTCTGTTTTTAGAGAATGACAAAATTAGACATTGCCCTGATGTCTATTGTATTTGACTCATTCACTCACTATCAGCATATCTTTATACAAAAGTGGTACATTTTAGTACAGTAAAAAATCCTATGATGTCTTGTCTACATAATGCATTTTAAACTGAAATGATAGGAGACCATACTTCTGAATTAGATTAATCTTATTGGAATCAAGAAGAATTCCATTCAAATGTTGATAGAATCCAATATTTGAAGAATAGGAAGGTAAGAATTAAATTATCTCTTTTCTTTTCCTATTTGTTTCATTACTGGGGATTAGACCTAGGACCTCACTCATACTAGGCAGACACTGTACCACTGAGCTACAAGGCCAGCTCTTATTTTATTTTATTTTTATTTATTTATTATTTTGAGATAGGATATCACTAATTTAGCTAGGCTGGCATCTAGTTTGTGAACCTCATGCTTTAGCCTCCTGAGTAGCTGGGTTTAGAAGGTATGCGCACCATGCCTTGCCTGAGACCACTTTTAAGGTGAGTTTTCCTTCATTTTGTTAGCGAATGGCCTCTGAGTCCTGCGCCTATCACAACACACAACTAATTTCACTTGATATTGGGAAATGAAAATTTTGTTTTGGATTTTGTGTAAATGAGAAAGTTTTTTTTTAAATGAAAATAGTTTAAATCAAATATGTCCCAAGGGATCTCCCAGACATTTCTGCCAACACTATTTCAGTGTGCTAATGGATCTGTAACCATCTTCAATATTTTCCCAAACTAGAACACTCTTTTATGTTTTTGTGTTTATGTTGTAGACATTTTGTAGTCAAGAGCTAAAGTCCTTGGATCAGGCCAACCCGGGTCTGCTTCCTTATTGTACCATCTTCTAACTAAGCAAATTTGATCAAATGATTTAACTTTCCTCAATATTAGGACTTTATCTTTAAAGGTCTATCATAATGCTGTGTCAAGGATTAATGGAATAATAAAAGGAAGTTACTTTGTAGGATTTCAATCCCATAATGAGTGGAAGTTTTTACATAATATTCATCACATTGTTATGGAGAAATAGACAACTATCAATCAATTGATCAGTGTATATTAACTAAGGCTCTACTGTATGGCAGGTGTCACGATGATGCTATAAAGATGGGAAAAAGGAGGGAAGGGAAAGAGATGAAAAAATAAATTAAAATATGCTATGTGCATGCTATTTGCCATAAGGAATGTAAACATTATGTACCATGCACATGTATTAACAAACTAAAATAATTTTAAAAAGCAAGACTAAGAAGGTTTGCACAAAGTAAGAAAAAAGATGTTGATAAAATTTCTCTTTTGTCTCTTAGATATGTGAAAGTTAGAATAAAAGCTATAGAGAAAGGAGTAGGCAGGGGTTGACTAATGGTCAGGGCCTTGGTACCAGTGGCACTTTCTGGGCAGAGGGACTGCATCTCAAATTCAATGCAATGAGCATGTGGAGTGTTTACAGACTAAATGGAGTGAGACCATCATAGATTGGTAATTAGGAAAGCATCAAAAATACAGGATTCTAAAAGCAAAAGAAGGGCCTAGGGATATAGCTCAACCAGACATAAGCCTCTTCTTGGCAAGCGCAAGGTCCTGACTTTGATCCCTGGTACTAAAAAAAAAAAAGAAAAAAGAAAAACGAAGGTAATTTTATCTTGAACCTGAATTCTAGTTGCCCTTATCTAATGATCTCATTCACTGTTGGATAAAATAGGCTCATTTCTTGGCCCAGTATCTGAGAAATGAGACAAGTATTGAGAAATGGTACTATTTTCCTTTGGCAATTTTCAATGTTTTATTTTTCTTTCATTTGGCATGCAGTATTATTTTTGTGTTCCTAAACTTGCTAGAGAAAATGAGAAGAAATCAAAGAAAAGGAGAGAGAGAAGACATATTTTATAATTTACCAAGATATATGTAAAGACATTTCATTAAAAATATTGATTGTGTTAATTTTATCTATGCATATTGACAATCTGTGTATAGTTAATTTCATAGGTGATCAATTTCCAGAAGTAATCTTGTTTCATTTTGTATATACTTTCTGCCTAAGTTAAATCGGGTATCAGATTACACTTTGTATATTACACATTACATATTACATAATAGCGTATGTGGTATCGCACAGCAATGATGAAGTTAGGCAAGTTTTAATTTTACATATGTAGAAAGTGAAGCTCAGATAACATAACCTGTTCAGCTTCAAAGAACAAGAAGCAGATGCTTTGAGACTTGAGCCCAACTTGGGCAAGTGCGAAATTTGTGCTCCTGATGTTTCTTCGACTGAGGAACCCAACAGCGACAAGCCTGGAGGTGCTTTGCAGCATGGTCCTGACACCTGATGTTACCACCCAAAGAAGCAAAGATGCTAACAAGGGAGACATAGTGCACATTGTATTTGTTCTAAGTCCTAGAAGCCATTTATTTGATTCTGTACTTCTCTGATATTTGAAGAGTCAGATACGTTTTGCTTAATGATCATATTATGTCATAAGGCAGAGTGAAATCACCAGGCATGAGCAAAGGTACCAATTGAGATTTCGGCAGAAAGTAAGTGAACAAAATGTTTTATCTTTGCTTATTCTGTATATCTCAATGTACAGTCAGAAATGTGGCAGGAAAGCCCCAACATTAATCAAAATCCTCCATTTGCCTTGTAAATGAGTCCCTTAGTACTCCATAGCATGGACAGTTGCTGGCTGTTTATTCTTATTGTGTAAGAGAATTGTACAGTATGTGTCTGCGGGTTTTTGTAACTAGTTGTGATTTCCATATAGTGCAATATGAAGCAGGAACTTAGTCTGTTAGGCTAGTAATAGGACGACTATTTCAGAATTGTCTATTAATGGGAGTAGAGTATGCTACATTGTTACTCGGTTCCTCTAAGACTGTAACACAGTGAAACCTACCCCTCAAACACCACTGTTTTGCCACTAATCCACTCAAAGCATATGTGTAATTTGAATAAGTTAATTAAGACCAAAAAATCATATTTTGGAAGAGTGTTGAACTAGTGAGTATGTTAGGCAAAGATAATCAGAATAACTTTAAAAATTCTATAAATAAAGCAAGCTCTAAGTGCATACACCTTCATTCTACTTTTTAATAGTACTCTTCAGAATTGTTCAGAGGACCATGTAATCTCTATTGTAAATTGACAAGAAGATAACAGAGCCCAACCAACATGTGTAAGAAACTACAGGGGAAAAAAATATGAGAGAAAAGTAATGCCAGCCTTACAATATGGACAAGCGGCACTCAGCAAGAGAGCCTCAAGCTGTTCTGTGTGGTGGTGAGGATGGTGCTCTGAACACAGTAGGGACACAATCAATGCCGTGACCAGTGGACTCATAAATGTGAAGTGTTTCAAAATTAATCATAGCTTAACATGTCTGAGGCCTTGAACTTATCTTATAAATTGGTCCTTGGAAAGAATAAAAGAAGAAAAATATTGGGCAATCAGGATGTAATGAAGATCTTGTAAAAATAGCTATCTACAAAAGCAGGCTAAGTGAGTCCTTGGGAAGTTGGCATATCTACAAATCAGCAGGTCCAGATGATATACCTTCTATCTGTGGATGAAAGAAGCCGGCAAGCATGCTAACCGCATCATTTACAGTTATTTTTGAAAAACTGTGGGTATCTAGGGAACTACAAGAGATGAAAAGGAAGGAAAATACAATGCTCTACAGCCATGTATGAAAAAGATGACAGTGACCTCTGGTGAACTCGATAATAATTAAAATTAAGATAAAGAGGATATTCTAATGGCTAATATAAAGATGACTTTTAGAGAACATTTTTCAGTCCATATGGAAGCATTTTTAAGATTAAAACACACGAGGTACTTACATATAAAAGCACTTGAATGTGTGTAACATTTCAAAGTAAAATGTGCCATTTGTTTATAATTTTTAAGCAAAAAATATTGTATTCTCAAACTATGATGACCTAGGAATAAGGAAAAGGATGAGAAGATTTTAAGTAATAATGATAAATAGCAGATCATTTTAAAAGAATCAAGGAAATGACAGTCTTTAATGTCATTTTTGTATAGGTAAAGTTATTTTGTGTTCATGGCTCCCATCTTAATAGAACACCTCCTAGGTTTGAAAAGCTCTGCTGAGTGCTGGAAACACAGATGAATGAGGCAGCCTGCCCATTACCCAGGAAGTGTCTAATTAACACCGTGGCATAAGCATAGCAAGCATGTAATAATGTCACCTATAAGTTATTGCTAGTTACTGATTTGCAAACAGTTCTTACCTGGAAGACAAGTGACATTGGCTTTTCTACTTGACCAGATCATCTTGATAATTCATTTTCGACAAGTACACCAAAAGGCAGAGCACTTTGTGAGATTTTAAGTGTGTGGCAACAGATGAGGGGCAGTCCTTACCCTTTTTCCCCTTCAGAGTGGTGACTTGGTCCCTGGGTCAGTCCTGTGACTTCTTTTTCCTATCCATTTACTGTTAGTCATTAGGACAAATCTTCCATTTGATGTACAATGTGAATGCATACAGAGTTTTTTCTTCGAAGTGTCTGTAAGGATGGGGGGAATTTGAGCTTTGGATTCTCCTTTCACGTCGGGCTTTCTTGTTTAGCACTTGGGATTATATAACTCCATGAATTATTTCAGAAATAAGTTAGCATTCAAAAGAGTTTCTTCAGGGCTGGCCAAATAGCTTAGCGGGTTGCAGGCACAGGGACCGGGGTTCCATCCTCCGTGTGACACAGGCCCCGCCTCTGGATCGCGCCGAGATGGCAAATGAGACTGGACATGGTGGCGCGCCCCTGTAATCCCAGAATCTGGGAGGCTGAAGACAAGATGATCACTACGAGTCCAATCTGTGTAGTAAGGCCCTGTAGTGCCTGTACTTAGTGCATTTTATTTTTAAAAGAGTTTCTTCTTAGTTGTTTTATGTTCTTTTATGACCTATTTTGTGCAATTTTGTCACAGAAGATGTCCTGGACTGTGATATCTGCAATAAATTTCATCAATGAGATAGTGTTTAAGACACATTTCCCTATGGAGCACGTATTTTATTTGTATTTCATTAATGAGTTTTAAATCTTCTAAAATTGGATATTTTGGAGACCGACATATCCTGAATCTTAGAATATGATGGCTATACATTGGAATTCATAATATTTTCTGGCAAATTATGGTAAATAATAAATGTTTCATGAAATACATATTCCATAAAAGAATTTTATGGTTATAATTTTGTTGGTCAGAGACAGGAGAGAACTTATGTTTGATTTCTTAAAGAATAAGAGCTTTCATTTTTCTGAGAATGTCCTATGTACCAGATACCTATGTAAAGTGGTCAGAAAATTACTTAATTTTCAATTGACCTTTAAGGTTGATCTTACAATTGTCAAGTATATGTTAAAGTCCTGTCTAACCAGGAACCTGAACTCCTCACCTCTGTGCCCCTGAACTGTTCCATGAAGTTGCCAGTATCACCCTTTCAGAATTAATGTCCTAAAATACATCATGACAAGTAATAGGTGAAGGACAAAAAGAGATGTGCTTTCTTCTGATTCTGAAAGGAAATTCAAGTAACAGTTGCATTTTATTCTATTTCAGTTTTCAAGAGAATAATGCAAAAAACTAAAGAAAGATAAAAATGCTCTACATGCAAATGATCATACATTCATTGACGGAATGGAATGGAAGTGGGGAAAGCAACGAAAAGGATGCCGCCATCTTCTCTAGGTCCTGGACACTGAGACACCTTTGTTATAAGATGTTCCACACTTCTAAAATTAGTTTACTGGGCTGGCCGAATAGCTCAGTAGATTAAAGCTCCTACAAGCAGGCACAGGAGCCAGGGGTTCCATCCGTGGGCCTGCCGTGCCTGCCTGCCCCAGGGTGCGATAAGACAGCCATTGAGACTGGGACTGGTGGCGCATACTTATCACCCCAGCTCTTTGGGAAGCTGTAAACAGGTGGATCACTATGAGTCTAATCTAGTAGTGAGACCCCGAACACCCTGTAGACCCTTCCCTAAAATACAAAAATAAATAAATAAATAAATTAAAAATAATAAAATCATTTTATTTCAGGAAATAGAGCCACTCCATAAGATTTCCATATGAATGGAAAAGGGGCAAAAAAAACTGTACAGAAAGGGTAGGAAGGAAGAAAAAGTGAAAAGAATGAAGATACACTGTGTATGTGTATGAACTTCTCAGGCCAAGTATGCACATTACCTACTGGAAGCATAAATTATATACCAACAACATAACTTTTAATTACAGAAAAACAGAACTTAGTAAATGTGAGTGGCCTTCATTTTGACAAACGTGGAATTCAAATTTAAGGAGTTTAATTTTTTTAGTCCTTTTCATTTATGTATGTATTTGGTTCAGGGTCTTGCTATGCAGCTCAGACTCAGTGGTGTTCCTGTCTTAGCCTCTCCAATGCTGGGATTATAGGTGTGTGCCAACAGGGTGGCTGGCACAGTGAGCCTGGGGCAGGGCCACTGCAGCATGTGGTACTAGGGATGGAACCTGCGTCCTTGCACTTGCCAGGCAGGTGCTTCGACCACTGAGCTAGCTCCCCTACCCTTATGTAATTTTTGTGAAAGCCATCATTCCAATTTTTGTAATAATATGGCCTGAGATTTATTGAGCACACACAATATAAGTGCACTTTTGCACAGTATTTTAAAAAATAAGCAAATCTATAAGTTAGATACATTAATGAGTGCATGAGTGAAGTAGATCCTGTAAGGACTGGATGCCTAAGTGCTTGAGACTCGTCAAGGACCCAGCTGCTCCTGCTATGCATACACCTCCATACTGTAGGCTGTCTTGAAGCCAGCCATGTCAGCCTCTGCTCACTGGTCTTCAATGACAGTCCCACATATGAGACTGCTAACCTTTATATCCTTGTTCTTTTGGTTGGCTGAATTCATTGAACTTAATGTTGTAATGACTAGACCTTTTCTCAAACTAAGACAGCAAATTTTTGCATTTTTATTAAAAATTCAAGTGTAAATCTAAATGAATCTTGAGGACCTTTTAATTTTAATTATGTTTCAATAATTCTTTGTATTGCTGTGAGATCAGTTATCCTAAACCTTCAATGACTCTTAAGTTTTATTTTTCAGTCATTCCAGAGGATTCAAAACTTGGCTCAGAATTTTTATGACCTTATCTTCCACTGTATACCACTGAAGACACGATTCTGTGTCATGCTGCTTGGATAAGAATCTGAGTTTAACTATTTGCTACTCTTGTGACTCTAGACAATCATGCCGCCTTCTTGAACTTATCTGTAACACAACGCTAGATGCATACTGAGCCCTATGTATTGAACACTATGCCAAGCCCTGCTTTATTTAACGCTTGGAGTCATTCTGAATTTTCTTTCCTTTTATTTTGAAGGGGAACTGGGAGCTGGAGAAATTTTGTTTAATGGTCAAAGGTACTCGTAGCAAAAAAAGAGATACATGGGGCTGGGAGATAACTCAGCAGCATAAGTGCCTGCCTGGCATGCACAAGGTACCAAGTTCAATCCTTGGTTTCAAAAATAAATAGATAGTGCTCACTTTGGCAGCACATATGCTATAGATAGATAGATAGATAGATAGATAGATAGATAGATAGATAGACAGACAGATGATTTGAGGTTAAAGTCCTTTGACTTCATTTTTGCTTATTGACTATCATGATAGGGCCATACAACAAAATCATAGGAGTACATGCTCTAGGAAAGCAGAGTATTCTGTGTTCCCTATGCTAATTTTCCCTTGACTCTCTGGGGATGGGCGTGTGCAGCACATCTTTCAGAAGAGACTTCATTGGAAAGACATTGACAGTCTTCTGATTTCTACTTAGCATTTGGGAGAGAACCCTGCTTCATATCAACCACATACTACCAGGAGGCAAGTATTGAGCCTCTCACTTAGTTGAGATTCATTAAATATTTATTCATCAATTCACTGAATAATTAATTCAGGTACATCATACACAAGAGTATTCCTCACAGGTGGAGACTGCAGGTGAGTCAGTCTTGGTAAGAGATTCTTAGGGATTCAGTACGCAGGCCAGAATGAAATGTATCTAAGGCACTGTTGCTCTTCCTCTTGCATGTATTAAAAGTGAGGAAAAAGTGGATGGCAAAAACTCTTTTCCAGACCCTAATCCAGATGTTTATGTTGGTTGCTACTTGTTCATCAATTCTGTCTTTGCTGTTAGGAGGCTCAGAACTACATGTGGTACAGAAAGTCACAGGGACCAGCTGTAGCTCATTGTTTGTTATAATTATATATGACCAGATCCTGACAACCTTCATCATTATTGTAATATTTTAATGTCTGCATTTTCAAAGTGAAACATGGATTGTTTTTTGTAGTAAATTCACAATTAGCAACCAAGTAAGTAATGAAATGCTTGCCAATACTTGCTTTGTTAGTGCTGAATCTCCAGACTCTGTGTTTAGTCTGCTGAGGACTATAGTGGCTGTTTCAGGTCATCATCCTTACTCAAGGCTCTTGGGCATGGATTCTCTATCTGAATCTTCTGTTTCTCCTAGATTTGTACACATCTGGAACTCTGTTGAGAGAAATTTTCAGACAACTTCTACCTTATCCCTCACAGTCTTCTATCACCTCTTGACCATGCTTGCTCCCATTAATCTTTTTTAAAAATAATTTTATTGAGAAACAAATAGCAATGAGTTTCAAAACCGATTAGGACAATTTTATTAATTAATACATTGCATGTTGTTGTCTTAGTGGTTATTCATTGTACAAGATGCAGACATGATATACTGTCCACAAACACTATTAGAACATATTTTTCTATTCACTGAATTAAAAGGAAGTAGCTATATATCTATCCTATTTTGAATATAAAGATACAAAATGGTCATTCATTTGTGTCTTCATTTTCACTATATCCAAAACCTCAAATACCCAAATCACAAGCAACTGGGGCTGACTCATTCTGAAGTAAATCCCTTATCATTGGGGGATATATGATTAATTTCATTTACAGAAAATATTATGTTGATATAAGTTTTATGGAAAAACATCACACTATCTGGAAAAGATAAAATATGTATTCCTTTAATTAGATATTTCCAGTTTTAAATTCCAGCTTACCTTTTACACAGTGTTTAAATTCTCTAGGCTCACTGCCTCAACCTTTAAAATGACCTAATAAATTAGGTCTCTTTAGGGTCATGGTGAGGACTTATCTAAAATGATACAAGGGAAATATGGTAGCTCTCATATTTTCTTATTTTGTTCTTTATTTTTGTAAGAGGTGGCACACAGAACATTAAATTCTATGTATATAAATAATTGATCAACTAGATTTTCTCTGTTTAAGAAGCAAAGAAGGACTAATCATGGAAGAATCTTGTCTTCTATATTTAAGAGTGAACAAAGTACATTTTGTTGCTCTATCCCAACTAACAAGGGTAGTGAAAACATGTTAGAAAGAAACAGGTTTTATCCTGAAATAATGCAATCACCATTATAGTTTTCCAGCCCTTTCATGGGCTGGCTCATTTGATGAGCTTCTTTTCACTGAAAGTTTTTAAACAGATATTAATTTCCTAAGATCCTTCTCTTTTCTAAGTGGAAAAGTTGGAAACATAGCCAAAGTGTGTCTTAGTCGAAGGGCAATGTGAGTGAGAAGTTTCTCTGGGTTGTGTGATTCCTTAAAGACACATCCTAATGAAAGGTAACTTTTCTTCAGTTGAGAGTACTAAATTCAAAGTCCTATGTAGTTAATTATGTATCAAACATTCTATAAGCTCCAGGCAGTCTTAGGTGTGAAAGGGAGATTTTTCAAATGTACTTATTTTAATGTAGTTTTACTTATCCATCTATCCATGTTTGCACTTACTCATACAATAATTATAATTTTTGTAAAATGTTCTACAAAGTTTATTCAATATTTTTCAGCTCTGGTGATATGCAGATGTATTCACAGACTTCACATTTGGAGAGACCAACAGTATAGTTTTAAAAACAAGCAGAATAATTTTAGATATAATTCTTCAGCTATGTTTATCATATTTTAGAAAACCAAAACAAAAATTTAAAGACATCAGCCTGAGCTTTTCCTAAAAGGGGAGATCAAATGCCTCCCAGATGAAGTCTCTGACAATGCTGGTAGACCAGCTGCACACAGATCTCCCTCTCCTGCAGCTCCGAAAATGTAGCAGCTGTAGATCATTAGCTTCAGGAAGCCTTTTTTGGTGGGCTCTAAATGATGATGGTTTTATCAGAACCGTCTTCTGCACTCCACATAATATGTACTATTCAGATGCGTAAAGCCATCTGGTTTGGTTTGTCTCCATCCAGGTAGAGCTGTTCTTCCACTTTTCATGACAACACTTGTGAAATTGCTACCATGAGCAAGACATAGAACTTCATGGCTAAGAGGAGCTTGACATTTGAAAGTTCTGAGGATGATAGGTGATCCCTTCAGAGCATGTATCGGCTTTCCCCAACTTTTAATCTCATGAAAAGTACTTGCTTTGCTTGTCCACCCTTCCATATACATTGGAGAAAGAATAAAGAGGAAAGGGAAAATGAACCACACCAACAATTACACTTGATAATTACTGAGTACTGACTGCATGCCAGGCTATACGGTGTGTGTTTTACACACTTTTCTTTGTGAAATCCTCATGAAGTAAACATTATTATCTCTATTTACATTTGAAAAAAATCAAATCATTCTGTCAACTAGTGTGCCCAAGCTTGTCATGCAAACAGTGTGAGTCAAAACAGACCCTCAGAGCATCTCTCCAGAGCATCTTCTTCTCTCTTTCTTCTCCAGGGTTTGAATGAAAAGAAATGTGGACTTAAAAGATGGCTTTGTGTATCTGCCTTAAAATTGTATCACTGTAGATAGTGTTAGCAATGTGTGTAGCCACAAAGCTGTGACAGTGTAGTTGATTTTCAAAGAAGTACTGCTGCAAGTTTTTCTGAAAAAAGTTTTCTTTAATGAATATGTCCTTTTGTCTTGCTAGGCTGTCAATTTCTTTCTGATTTTTCTCTCTCTGTTTACCTGAAAAAAGTAATTCTTTCATCTTTTCTGAATTGGCTTAGTAATTTAGAGGAAAAGTTGGCCAATAAATCATCTTTATAGAGAAAAATGAAGCTTCTTTTAATTCAAGGAAAAATATGTAAAAGTAACTATGCTGGCAAAAAAAAATCATAATAATTTTGCGAGGTTATCTGAAAAACTTCTCAGTGTAAGTGTTAGGAGATACAGAGATTCCAATCTTTAAGGAGAGGGTATCATCTTCATCTGAAAGATGTTTTGTTAGTGATAAAAATACAAGAAAATAAATGTAAGCACTTTATATGGAGCAATATAATTGGAAGAAATGAAAGTAGAAAGTAGAATAGAGAGAAAAAAGAATTCCTTAAATAAGAAAGAACTCTTAGCAAAATCATCATTGATCACTCTAATCCTCATCCCTATTATAAGTTTTTATTTAAAAATACACCTTAATAGAGTGTTCCTGACCACACTATTTAAAATGGTATCTGTATCTTCTATCCCTTTACCTTTTGTATTGTAGAATTACCAATTGCTATTTTGAAAAATATTAAGCTATCTTTCTTCTTTGTTTATTGTCAGCTTTCTCCACTAAAACAGCTTTATCAAACATTTTATTTCACTGTGCACTCCACACCTCCTAAAATAGCACAGTGCAAGGTAAGAATTAAAATTATCTTGTTGAATGAATGAACATGAGCCAATCTATTGAAATATGAGAATGTTTATAAATATTGGAATTTTTTATTATGTATAATCAGAAAATAATCCTCAGTAACAAGTTGCACTGAAAGTTTTGCACATTGATGTATGTACACTCATATAAAACCACTATTTCTTTGCAATGATAATTTCAGCATCAGATTATCTGATGCAGCAGTATGCATTTTATCAGCACTGTGTGCTATCTGATTGCGCCACTGGAGCTTCTAGCAGTATGCATTTTAAAAGCACACTGAAGAAGACTTCTGGGGCCAGGGAGTTGGCTCAGTAGAATAAGCGCTTCCCTGGCAAGGGCAAGGGTCCCAGTTCAATCCTCGGTTCTGCCAACAAAGAAAAAAAAAAGAAGACTTACAAGACATAGGTAATATCATAATTTAGAACTAGTGAAAGAGAGTGAGAATTTCTAAGAAATCAAATCAGTTCAAAGAACGGACTCTAGGAGTGTGGTCACATTCATGAACATGGTCCCCTGCAGTCCTTCTGACATGAGGCCTCATATTTCTGAGCTATTCAGTCTACACCTGCAAAGGAATAGAATGAAAGCAAGTCAGTGTTTTGTGAAGTTTTAGACGTGATTTGATGCTACAACTTACCTTGTTTCTTACTAATGTCTATCCTAAGAACTGTGTTCTACACTCTATCTAAAACAGAAATTTCAACAAAACTTTAACCATGTACTTCTTGACAGCACACGCTCCATGAACCAGGCAATGAAGATATCCCTTTTCTTGGTTTCTCCCATTAAAGAGCTTTGAGATTGATTCACTTTTCCCTTGCCACATCTGTATTGTTGCACATCAACATCTCACAGGGAGGCAACAAAAGCCACACTCTCCAAACGAGGTGTGATTGCTTTCCTCAGAAAATTACTTCACGCTTTAATTATTTTTCTGACATTTTCACCAATAAATAATCAGAAGATTTCAAACAATACAACATAGAGTTTGAACTCTGAGCCTGGAGGTTAGGGAGCCTTCCATTTATCTTTGTCTGCATGACATTAGTTATTGGTTAACTTACTCATCAAATAAGACCCATTATAGGAAAATTGTATTTGGGGGGTACTTGAGCTTACTGAATTTTGCTTAATCTTCCTCTGCGTTTGATTTGCCAAATTCCACACTCAGAGCTGCCTTCCATCCTCTTCCCCTCCTCCTCCTCCTCTTCTTTGACTCCTCCTTTTCTTATCCTCCTCTTTCTCCACATTCTCATTTGTTTTTTCATTGATAGAAGCTGCAGATCATCCCGAGAAACTATTGTAATTCAATATGGCTGTCTTTCTTGACATTTACGTGCTTCTGAACTTTATTTATTTTACTCCATAATACCTAACTGCCTGGCTGGAGAAATGAAGATCGCACATTCAGCAATTCATGCAATCCCAGCCACAAGACTTTTTACTGTCCGTTGAATAATTAGCAATGTGTGTGAAGACAGAATATACAGTAACTTGCCTGACTTTGGGCAAAAAAAAAAAAAAAAAGAAGAAGATTAGAATGACAAATAGTCAGACTCTAGGGTCAAATGCTTTGCCAGTAGTTGCATATGTTTATGCCAAAATACATAAAGAAATGTCACTTCAGCACATGAGTGATGACAAACACTCCAAGTGGAGCCACAGTTCATCAATCATTTCAAATGCGCAGATTGGGTTTACCTATACAAACAAAAACAATAAAACTACTCAGAGCCTCACCTTAAACAACTTAAGTGTGACATAAACACTGTTACTACACAGTCAAGCCCCATTTTACTTGAGAAGCAGTCAGAAATGTCCCGACAAGCTATGATTTATTAAGATTAATAAAGCACATCTTTAATAAAAAAAGTTCTGTTAATATTTTGCATAGATATGGGAATCTCTTTCAACATCTTGGTGCACCAGAAAGTAGATGCAGCAGGGAGTATGATTAATGAACCTTAAAACTCTACATTCACAGTCATTCTCAACAAGGATTCAGGTTTGGGGTGGTGCGTGTAAAGCAAACTTAAAGCCAGACTTCACAACAGGTAGGTTGCTCTGGACTGTCTTAATGATTCATTGAAAAGAAGGTGAATTTATAAAACTGTTACACGTTTCCAACCCATGTTTTGCTCAGTTGGATGCTTTGGAAACACTGATCCTGCTAAATATCTGCTAATGATTTGTAAGAATGAATACTATATTATAATCTCCCCATGGTGAAGAGAAGGCCAGAAGATTCAAGAATCAAGATCCTGCTGTCAGTATTCATCCAAGGTTAGGCATGTAATCTCTTCTTCAAGAAGGTGTATTAGAAGCAGCAGGTCTGTGTTGTTTTTCTTCTACACCTGTTTTCTATGTCTGACACTAACGCTCTGATCATTTAAATGATATGAGCCATGCAGAGCACTCTTACCACTATTCTAAAATTGAAGAAGATCCTGCTCATAGAAGCCAAACAATCCATTCATAAACAGTGAGAACCTTTCAGGGGATGCCTACAGACAAGTTGCATGTTTTTCTTTTAAATATTGTGCTTTTTAATGTTTACTGAAATATAATTGAAAAAATTTGTACTTACTTATGGTATAGAATGTTCTGTTTTGCATATATTGTACAATGCTTACACAACTAAGCTAATCCACATACTGATCATTATTTAAGAATGGGGAATGAATTATTATTTTTTGTGACAGGGTCTTGCTATGTAGCCCAGGCTGGCCTTGAACTCACAGTGATCCTCCTGCTTCAACCTCTTGAGTGCTGGGATTACAGGTGGATGCCATGTTTATAGAAACACAATTCATAAATCTTGGAAGTGGCCTATATGTTCATTAGCAGATAAATAGATGAAGAAAATGTGGTATTTATGCACAGTGAAGTACTATTCTGTGACAAGAGAGGGTAAGAGTCATTTGTAACAAAATACATGCTCTTTGGATCCATAATATATGAAATAAATAAGATGAACAAGCTTCAATATCACATGGTTTTTCTTATATGAGAACCCAAAATATAAATACAACACAGAATAAAAAACTAGATCAAAGAAGGAAAGAAATGGACCTTTCTCATTGGAAGGGGATCAAGACATGGAGGGAGGGTAAGAGAAGAAGTGAGAAAGAACTGGAGATATCTTATATACAGATACCAACTCCCTACAAGGAGTGTAATGATTGTATACTACAAACAAGTACTACTAAAAAAACTAAGAAGTGAGAAAAAGAAAACAATTTTGTTGTTGCTTCTTCTTCTTCTTTTTTTTTTTTCAGAACCAGGGGTTGAATTCAGGCCCTTGTGCTTGCCAGGCAAGTGCTTATTCTACTGAGCTATCTCCCAGACCCATCTTGCTTTTTGAAAAAAAAAAATCAAACTCAATGAGCATTCAGATAGGGCTCTTAATGTGAAACCTAATAATAATGCTCATTGTATTCAGGGTTTATAAGGAAAGCAATTTAATACAAGACACATAATTTATAGGATTCTTTATAGCAGTCACCCAAAGAATCAAGTACAAAAGAGTACAGGAAGTCTGTCCACATACTACAGATCCAGTGGATGGCCTGGATCCCACAGCCACGTCCTTCATGACCACAGCTGAAGACCAAGAACCCATAGCAATGTCTTATGCAGGTCTGATTCAAGGATCTGTGCTGGGAAGAACAGAAGGTCATGATGGGAAGCTACCAAGTCTGTGCCAGGAGGATGAAGCACCTGTGTCAGCAGGCTGAGGGATCTGTACCGGGGCCAGGAAGCAATGCTCAAGGTAAGAACCATAGTCCCCCAAAAGTGATCTGTAACCATTCTCAATGACAAGGTCCCAAGCTCCTCTGATGCCAAGTTCCTATCAGGAAAGCCAGTGTGACCAACTCCTCCAGGAGAACCAAAAGCCCCAAGAGAATCAACAGCTTGCTAACAAGAAAACACCTCTTCTTCTCCTGCCCTCCTTTTACTGTTGTTAGCAGCAATCTTCAGGTGGGTCTTCCACATCCAGCACCATGTTGGTTCAGTTCATCTGGGTGTCAGAAACAGACCACCAGTTCCTAACCCACCACAATGTTCAATTATAAAAATTGATTGAAATAAATTATCCACACGGCTAAATGATACAAAAATGGGAAATGTACCCTTAGGAATGAAAAAAAAGTTATTTTAAAAAGGCTACATAATAATTTGTTTGCCAAATTGTGCATGCTTATACAATGGACCCAGGGCCATGCACTGGGATGTTCATGGGATAACAGTGCATTAGAAATCAAGAGACAGGGGCATAAACAGGGTCTATGATAAATTCAGTAAAAAACTGAACATGTACTGGACAGAAACAAAGTGAAAGTTGTGAGAAATTCAAAGATGAAGCAAGCCCTGGCCTCCAAAAACTTATAGTCCAATAATGTATTATATTTTTGATATATTATTATATTATTATATTATATATATATACAGTTTAATAACATTTTTTCTTATATTCCCTAGAAATTAATGTTGAAGTTGCCAACTAGAAAATGAAGAGCTGCAATTGAGGGACATCTTTGTTTAAACTTTATTTTATTTTATTTTTTATTCATTTTAATGAGAAAAAATAAAATAGCAATGAAACAGTTTCAAATCTATCTATCTATCTAACCTATCTCTCTATCTATGTATACACAAGATAGTTAAGATAGATATACAGCTGTTTTCTCTTAGTTCATCCATTGAGAAAAAAGGTTTATACTAATATTGTTTTAGGCAAGATATATCTTCATCTTGTCCTCTGAATAACTACTACAAAGACAACATTATGCAATGTGTTAATTATTGTTTAAACTTTAGCTTTATGATTGTCCAGAATCAGATACTGCACCATGAAACCTACTTAAGTTGAACATAAATTACCAATTTTCAAGCTGCTTTATCTGTTACTGGATTTTAACTTCAGTTTTCCCTTCAATCCTGTTACACAACATTAAAAGAGCAAGAGAATTTTTTTCTTGAAAAAAAATTAAGAAGTCAATTAAGACTGATCATTCTCTCCCCCACCCTTTCTTCTTTCCTAGGTAAGCACACAGTAGGCGTTGGTGTGACAATTCTCTCATTCTCTCCTCTATCTTTTCCTCTTTCCCAGGGAAGCACACAGTAGGTGTTAGTGATCTCTTGGGCTGCATTACCCTAAAAATTAGGGCCTGAGATGCAACAAAGTTTCAGAATATTACTATAGCAAGGGATTTCAAAAACCTGCAGTTGATAGAAGTTTCACAGCATTTTTTACCTTGGCAAAACTGAGTTTAGAGTTAGATATTGCTTTGTTAGGCATCTGAACTGTATATTTTGTGATGTTTAATAGCATTCCTGGCCTTTATCATATAGATGATAATAAATTGAGACAATTAGAAATGTTTCCTGACACTACTACTTATTCCCAGTGTCAGATGGAGGGAACAAAGTCACCCATGGTGGAGGACCAAGGCATAACTGGCATCCAGAAGAGAAAATGTTTCTAGAAGGGTATGTTGTTAAGATGGTACAGTGTTTTCCATGGATTTGTTTTTCCCTAGGCTTTGTTCATAGAGAAATGGAAGAAAGGCACATTTATTCACTGTATGACAGTTACATTTGCCACTTGTCGAGGGTCATTGTACAAATGGCAGCTTACACTTTTTATACTTGTGTCAGTGTCTTGGTGGATTCATCAGAGAAACTGTAGGTAAGAGTAAAAATGAAGCACTCCAGAGGCTGAGGCAAGGAGGACACCAAGAGTTCAGGGCCAGCCTGAGGTACATAGCAAGACTCTGTCTCAAAACAAAAACAAAATCAAATTAAGAACAAAGTAAGGGCCAGTGATATAGCTCAGTAGACTGTTTGCTTAGGTAAGCCCAGGGGCCAGGTTGGATCCCTGGCACCAAATGCTACTCTGGCCCTGCCCCCAGGCACAGTGAGCTGGTGATGGAGCCTAGGCCTGGTGGCGCAACCTGTAATCCCAGCACTAGCAAGGCAGAAATCACTACTAGTCTGAGCTGGGTAGTGAGATCCTGAAAATAACAAAAAAAATTTTTTTTTTAATTTTAAAAGTAATGAAATTTCACTGAGGCTAGGAGTTTCTGGTGAGACCTGTGGGGGCTAGTTGTCATGGTCATAGTTAGGGTAAAAACAGGCTAGCAGGGATGGTGGGGATCAACAGAGTGTTACACGTAACCCAAAGATGCACCCGGTTATATTCAAGACATTTTTCCCCTCTGTAGAGTTTGGGATAAATATGGAGGTGCATCTACACAATTTAGGATTTTTTTCCTCTATAGAAAGTAAGATTAACATTTACACATTCCAAGGAGATGCAGAAAGGATCCACGGGGTAAAATGTGCCAAAAATAGGGACAGCACATTAAAATTAATATTCACTGTAGTCATTGACTTTGGATTTTGCCCTTTAACTCATGCATTTAAAGTGTATTTAAGCTATAATATCAGGTAAGAGAAACACATGGAAATTATGTCAAATCCTTTCAAAGTAATAAAATGTGAGGTGCATAAAAATAAGACAAAAAGTATGAAATCCAATTAAAATTTCACAGGAAATTTGCTCTAAGAATATATTTAGTTGAAAAGCATAATTATAATTTTTCAAATTATAAATTACACTTGTATTTGAGTTTTATCTATTTTTTTAAAGAGCACATTAGTTCACCAAGTGCACATTTAACTAAATATTATATCTGTATATATACATTAACATTAAGAATATGTGCATATAGACAGCACATATGTATGCAAGTGTACTCCCGCTCAGATTTTTTTCCCAGTTTTCATTTAGCTTATTAAAAATGAATACAAACAGACTTTGAGCTCCAGGACCCTCTAAGAGCTTATAGCCTATAGCAGCTTCCAAGATAACAGCTTCTTCAACCAGAGGAGTTCTGACTTCTCGGTCAGGCTGTTTGAAGTTTCCAAGGCTTGGGGAGAGGGTGGTCTTTTCAGAAAAAAAAACCAATATTTCAAAGAGAAAACATACCTCTTTCCCCCTCTTTAGTGCCAAGATTTGAAAAATGCTCTGAAGATGGAAAAAATATCTTCCCTTTAAGATGTAGACTTTCTCTGAAGAGATCCATCCTTCTGCCTGACGACTCCAAACGCTGTTCCCTGCTGAGTCCTTTGTGCCAGGAGCTCCAGGGCAGGCCCTGAACCAGCTGGTCCAGTTGGGTTTTGCTCATAGTAATCACCTGAAATCAATTAGATTGAGAGAGCTCTTATTTCAGAATGTTTGTTTTTCCAGCCAAATGAATTATATTGGGATGCTAACATTAATTGGTTAATGTAGGTTACTCTTAAATTTTCATACACTATCCTTCCATCTAGATTTGGTAATTCTTATTTGAAAGGATGATGTAATTTCACAAAATTTATACTATCTTTTAGTATAGTATTTTTCCTTTCAAATCTCCAAAGCAGCTCCTGGTGCTAGTGATAACAAGCAATTTACTCAAACTTTTTGGATCTGAATTTTCTCATTTGTCAGACAAAGTCATGTCATAAGATCATTGTATTTTAGATCCAGGTACCTTGACAAAAACAAAATAATGACTGGCCTAAGCAGGAAACATTTATTTTATTACAGTTCTGGAGCCTGAAGTTCAAAATCCAGCTTACAGCAGAGTTCAGTGTTCTGTTTATGATGAGATGTCTTGTCCTGGTTTGGAGATGACTGTCACCTTTTGTCTGGTGTCTTTTCCTTACTTACAACATTAGCTCATCTGTAATCCCACTTTTAGTATATGCTGCCACTGCGAGCACTAGCAGATCTCTCAGACTGGGCCTTCACTGTCTTTATTTCCACTTTTTATTTTTTATTAGTACATTTGCATTACATACTGGTTGCAGTCTTGTGGAAAGATGGTACATGTACATAGCACATCTCCACCATTGTCCCATCCAGGGTCCCTTCCTTCCCTACCTGCTCTATTTTTTTTAAATGCATTTAGTACAGGGTCTACAGGGTATAAAGGGTCTACAGGGTCTCACTAAATAGATCAGACTCATACTGATTCTTCTGTACTGGGATTACAGGCATGCACCACCATGTCCAGTCTCAGTCATTATCTCAGTGCATTCTGGGGTGGGGCTGGCACTGCAAGCTGGGAATTGAACCCAGCCAATGTGCTCTGCCGAAGCAGGCACTTTAGTCCACTGAACTATTTGGCTGCTCCCCTACCTGCCCTATTTCTTGATCTTCTTCCCATTTGAAAAAAAATCTATCTTCTTACTTCCTGTCACCTGTCTTTTATTTTGTGCTTATTCATAGTCTTGGTTTCTTATATAAGAGAAACCATAAGACACAGTTGTATGTATGATTTATTTCACTTAACATTATGGTCTCTGCATCTTTAGGTGGTAATAGTTGATACACTGTGTCTATTGGGGAAGTTTAGAAGTCTAACTCAGCAGGGAGCCAGGGTCCTTTGTAAACATCCTGAGCTTGGGGAAGAAGAGGGCACTGAGATGGTGTGAGTGCTACACATGTACACGGCTGGTAGCCTGCTTACAATAAAAGAGAGGAAAAGAGGCTTGCCCCCCACCTTCCCTGCTTTTGCTGCTTTTGCTGTCTTCTGCCACCTTGAACTCTGCCCCTCTTCCATGTACCAGTCTGCCTTAGAGCCAGATGAATATGGACTGAAACCTCCACAAACTGTGAGCTAACTAGACCTTTCCTTCCTTAATTTTGGATGTTGAGTATTTTTGTCACAGCAACAAGAAAAAAGTGACCAATACAATAGGCAAGGACTTTCTGAACAGAACCACAATGGTACAAGAAATAAAGAATTAAATAATACATTTTATCATATTTCTTTAGTATAAAAAAGAAAACAACCAGTAGTGTGAAAAGACAACCTCCAAACTGGGAAAAATGTTGCCAAGTACTCCCCAAATTGAGGACTAATATCTAGCATATAAAAAGAACTCAAAAAAGTAGAACCCTAAATAAAAGATCCAATCAAAATTGGGGAACCATGCATAGCTATTTCTCAGAAGGAGAGATACAAATGGTCAATAAATAGATGAAAAAATGTTTACCATTGGTAACCATTATGAAATGCAAATTAAAACAGTCATGAGAGCTTCACTTTTATGTCTTTTCTTAATCTTAATAACCTCTTCTTTTAATTTTAGGGCAGGTTCTACAGGGTCTCACTGCATAGATCGAACTTGTAGTGATCCTCCTATTTACAACTTCCCAAGTGCTAGGATTACAGGCGCACACCACCACGCCTAGTCTCAATAACCTCTTTTTAAACCTCACCAATAGTCACCTTTGGGGCTTAAACATATGCATGTGATGGGGGATACAAACAAGAACACTATAATAAAATAGTTGGGTTCAAATACCAGGTTGATACATAACTATTTACAATGATTATTTAGAATTCTGCAGTTTTCTGTACCCTACTTATATATAGGGTAGGAGAACAGAAGAGTTTTGTTGGTCTAGAAATTTCTAAGGATGCAATTAGCTTTAATATTTTTTATTTCATCTCTATAAATGTTAAGATATATTTTTCCATGGGAAAGAAATGAGATGAATGTTGGAATGTTGAGCAGAAGTGCAACTGCAGATATTACAGTATCACCATCAGTGGCTCATATGGGACAACAGTGGCAGCAGACAATTTTCTGAAAATCTGAAAATTTTTCGCAAAGTATTTCTGAAAGCAAACATGTAAGTATTTCAATCAGGCACTTGACATAGTGTGTGTCCAGGGTGCAAAGCTGGACCCTAACCTATGTTCACTGTTAATTTTTTGCTGTTAAATTTTGAATGCATCTCTTTCCATTAATCATTGAATGTTCAACCTTATTTTTATTTTTAATTTTTGTTTTTTCTTAGTGCAGGTTTGCCGTACATAATGATTCCATTTGTTGTGGTGGACTGGGGCACACACACAGCACATCTTAATTATTCTTATGACTTTTCTTCTTCTCCCTTTCTTTCCCCTCCCCCTTCTCTTGATCCCCTTTCAATTGCAAAAGATTTATCTCCCTGTTTCCAATTTTCTAATGCTTTTTGTTTTGTATTTATACTTCAGGGTCCTCACATTCTTTGCAGCTGTCAATTGATGGAATTCAGCTCACTCTACCTTTTCTAGGATGACTTACTAAGACACTTCAAAAGTAAAAAATACCAGGTACAGTGAGTTTTTCAGAGCAAAGAAGATAAATCATATTTAAGATTATTTAAAACTTGTAATCAAAAGAGTAATTTCTACCTGATGAAGCAGCTTTCAGACTTAAGCTCCAATGGGAAAAGAAAGATGATTTTTATGCCACGTTTCTGTATTTCGTTGAAATCTATAGAATTATAAACCAAAAGCATATTCAATAAAATCTGTTATCTGTTTTATTATTATAGCTACAGGATTCACTCCAGCCCAGCAGATCCAAGATCAGTGGCAGCCTTGAGGATGTAGGGGGAGGTAAATCTGAGAAACAAAGGTGGAAAACTCAGTGGTGCAGAAGCAAGGATTACTGGATGGATTTTCTCCACCCAGCATTCTAACTAGTGACTAATACCTTCTGCCTCTTTAAAGTAACTATTTATTTGCCCTGAAATGGACAGAGAACATTTGCTTTGGCTTAAAAAAAAAGAGAGAAAGAATGTGTGCTCTAATGGAAGAATCAAATTATATCAGAAAAGGAAGCACTTTAAGCTTTATTGCTGTAGATCACTCTGCCTCCAGCTGTGAAACTGATTGATGTTTAAAGCCCCTGAGGCACTGGCAGCTGTGGTGGCTGATTCAAATAAAAAAGAAGTGTATGAGTGTGCATGTGGGTGTGATTGACTGGGTGTGCAAATGTGTGTAGGTGGAGTCAGGAACTATACAGTTAAAACTGATTTTCATAACTTTCCTTGGAAAAATTTTCATGGCGTTCATTTAAAATAGATATTTATTTAATAGATATTTTGATATGAGGACAGAAAATGGAAAAGCATATATGCATGTGTGTACATGTGTGTGTTATATGTGAGAAACACAAAAGAGAAACTAGACTAATGCTTCATTTCTCCATCACAAAATGAAGAACCCACGTGTGATTAAAGATAGCAAGAGACAATGTAACTATGTAGTAAAGTTGTATGTTAGCATGAACTTAGATTAGGACAAATGTTCAGTCAGTAGTTAACAGGGTGTAGTTGGATTAGATTGGATGAAATGAATTATTGAATTGAATTTTGAATTTAACTGAAATGAATTGAAAAGATACATGGACTGTAACTGCATTCTTGATGCGAGGGCCAGATCTAGAGATTTATTGTATGCAGAAGAACAAGGCATTGTTGGATCACAGTCTTCCTTTAAAATAATTCAAATATCTGTTAAATGCACACTTACACCAATATTCCAGCTGGAAACACAAGAGTCTAATCTGGAAGACTAGAACCAGGATCTAGGTGGAGCTTAATGGCAATGTTTGCCTTGGCTTCCATTTACATAACGTTCATCCTTAATATCTTCACAGATTTCCTCTGTGTGGAAATCCTTTAATCTTTTGTGCCTATCCAAGAGGCTAACGACAGGATATGACAAGAATACTACTCTTTGTATTGAGGAAATGAATGAGAAACGATTTAGTGTTTATATGAGTGTAGTAAACAATCTTGGAACAGGTAAATTTGTATAGTCTGGCACCTGCAATGTAAACTTTCAAAACTGAATTAAAGTTATGTTTGAAAAACCTGCAAAGAGGTTATAACTGGGTTAAGAGTGCCTTATATGAGCTGGTTAGATTTCATCTGAGGATGTGTTTTTGTTCATAAGAGTCAGATGGTGTTTCAAATTGGACCTCTTAGTACTCTTCAGTGAGCACTTTTCCCAAGAAAAAAACCCTCCTAATCCCATTATAAGCCTGCAGTTTCCCTTCATGCTGTCTGCGGTAGACTTTCTGCACATAGCTTTCAAAAATCTTCAGCTTCCCTCTTTTTAAAAAAATAATTTCATTCTTGCATGGTGAGTTAAATAGTTTAAATTGATTTCTGAGACCTAGCACCCTGGAAATTAATTTAAAAATTTATTAAGAAAATTTGAAAGGAATACTTGTGCTTATTTTTTGTCACCCTTTCATATTATTTCAAACTCCCCTCCCAGAGCCTGTAAACTTAGGCCTCACAAGCCATCCAGAAATGAGGTTGGTTTTATCATAAAAATAATTATAAAATTGAGTCTCTGTTCCATTGACAAATATTGCCATTACCTTCACAGTGATGGAAGTAAAATAAAGAAGTACATGAATATTATGCAAGATGTACCCTTAATGATTTTGTTTTCTTGGTGATATGTTCTTTGGTCTTCCACTGGATGTGTTAATATGGTACTCTGGAAGTTCAGGTGACAATAAGCTTTTCCTCCTCTTTGTACTCGGATAAGGACATTTATCTTTGGAGTCAGGTCATTAACTGTCATGGGACATATCTCCTGAGTCTTGATTCACAGCAAGGTGAACTTAAACTGACTTAAACTCAGTAGGAGTGTCATTGCCAAAGTTGCTATGTAAGAGAGGTGGGGTTATATCTAGTTGCAGGGAAAAGTACATGTCTTGAAGCTACCTTTAATTAGAAAATACATTGTTTTGAATGTAACCTTACAGTTTTTAGTGGAGGGGTGCTGCTATGTGGTCAGATGCAGAACTTAAGGAAGAGTTAACTTACCAAGACTAAGGTAAATAAAGAACAGGAACAGTTCCAAGGAATTCAGGAGTAGCATTTCAGGCCATTCCATCCCACATCCTAGTTTTAACCAGATTATATCCAGGAGCAAAAAGGTTGACCTAGCTTGAGTTTACCAAAACAAGGGGCCTGGGATTGTGTCACTTCCAGGAGAGGTCAGGAGGGCGCAGGTGCTTTGGCCTCGGCTGAGTACCCAGAAGCATAGCACCACTACCTGCTCTGCGTTTCTCCTGTTTTTTATATCTATTAGTGCCTATCAGTTGCTGCTGTGTGGAACTGCTTAATGTAGAAATGTGTTCAGGTCTATGACTAAGACTCAAATCTTTTATATCAGTTGCAGGGTTTTATGTCTTTGAGTTTCTAAATAAAAGATATGGGAACCTTCTAGCACCCCACTTTTCAAACCACCAGGGGCTATTTATGCAGAGGGACTCTATCCTGGGAATGTGATACTTCAGTTTTTACCTTTCAATGAGATAAATAAGAGGTCTTTCTTGTTAATCATTTAAGCTATTTCTTGCTTTATTTTCCTGTGAATTATTTTTTATTCATATTCAAATTTTTAAATGGTAGATCAAAATGACAGACTGTATGACTATGAAAGTGATTATAACCTTAGAAAAG
>NDGN011443726.1:0-10238 GCA_002564285.1 Tympanoctomys barrerae
AAAAAAAAGAAAAACCCCACAGGTTAAATGATTTCTCAAAAGTAAAAATACCCCACATAAAATTTAGCAACTTGGCCTTGATATCCCCATCTTAAACTTAGACCAATGAGCGATCACCCTTCTCCCTTCTTATGTAGGATCAGGAAAACTGAAGATGGCATTAATATAATACTCTATGAACAGTCATGGTAACAATCAATAGTCCACCTCCCGAATTATATTCAGATGATGCTTCGTGCAAGAGAAGAAAGCTTGGTGAAAAATCAGCCACCAAGAAAACTAATTAAAATCTGAGACTTCTCCATCTTATTTCCAATTTATAAGTACTAAAGAAATTATGAATATATTTCTTGGTGGCAGATGCTATTGTTCTCTAAACTCAGTGAAAAAGAGAACAATGATTAGTCAGCAACATTCAGAGGGATTTAATGCAGTAGGTACGGACAATACAGAATCTTGAAGTCTCATAGATATGATTACAGCCCAGTTGACATAATAAACTCACATAGTTTTTCAGGTGATGCGATTCTGTAGGGAGTTACTGAGTAAACAATATTTGCAGCTCATTTATCAATTATCTCCTTCTTTTACTGTTACCTAGACAAGTAACTCTGTTCCATAGATTTGGCAATGCACTAATTTGGCCAATATCTAGTTGTATGCAAAATTCGATCTCTAGCTCTTGGGAATAAGTCTGTACAATTAGTTCTATTTGATAAAGATAGCATCAGCTTCTGTGCGGATGATGTGAATTTTGTGATACTGTATTCATGCAACATGCAAGGTAACTGTTGGGTTTTATATTTGATTAAGTGTTCTTTCAAAAGAAAACCATGTCCCTGATAAGATCTCATCAGGAAATGTTTTTGAGTAAATGGTAAAAGATACACACTGACTTACTCAATCAGAGAATAGTTTTAGTTGTGTGAGGGGAAAATGATCAGGTTCAAATAAAGTAAGGCAGATAATAGAGCATCACAGTGAGGATTATGTGACTTCACTGGTGCTGGTCTGGGCGAGAATATACCACCATTCATAGATAAATTAGCTTTGTATGATTTTCCAGCTGACATTATAACTAAAGCATATGAGTCTTTACTAATTGAATTAAGATTATAGGAACATATATTCTATATCATGGAATTATGTTGCTTTTTGTTCTATAATCTCTGAGGAATATTAGCAGTCACTTGAGTGAATATATACATCCTAGCATTTACAGCATTATTGTAGAATGGCTACTCTAAATGGTTCCCCTCATAAAGAATGAAAGAAACATGGGGGGAAAGCTAGATAAATGTGGAAGAAGAAAATGAAATTTAATAATTTGAAATACTCTTAGTTATATTTTAAAAATATAACTAAGGGACACGAAACTGGAAATAAAGTCCACGTATTCTTAAAGGTGAGAAGTCCTATAGAAACCACCTCATAAGCCTGTAGTTCTAAAGGGATTAACTCACAGTGTACAATAGAAATAAATCCACTGTTCTGAAGGAATAACCAAGAACATTAGCCATTATGGGAAGAAAAACAAATTTACATTAAGAATTTGTAACCAAAAGTCAGACTTCCATGTAACACTGTGCTTGCAATTCATGGAAATTTTGTAGGAAGACCTCTAATTGTTCCAAAGTCATAGTATACTGAGACAAGTATTAGAAGCAAATCTATATACATGATAAACAGGATAACTTGAAATAAAATCTGAAAAAAAGTTGTGAGTTAAACAGGTAAGAAAATTGAGTAGCTTGCTACTGAAAATCACAAGATGTAATCTACTAAGTCATTATGAGTGAAAGCTGTGCAAAACACCTGTGACAGAAATCCGGATGTGCTGTCCTCTAAACGGTGTCTGTGTGTGGGAAGAGAGCTCAGGGGCATAGTGCCTGCCTCACAAACACAAAGTCCTCACTTTAATTCATGGCACAAAAACAGACAAACAAACAAACACAATGTTTGTACTACTTGGCTGTAAAGAATTGGGGACCTGGGTGTATTATTTTAGGATAAACATTAGGTTTTCATGATAGTTCCGTCCAAAGTAACAGGCTTCTGGAGTTGGCCAGACTGGTGCCCTTCGGGGAGTTTTCCTGAAGGACCAAGACTTTATGAATAACATCTATGTACTTATCTCCTTATTAATTTATGTGTTTGTCTTTTATTTATTTTTAAAGAATACAAAATAGTGGTAGAAAAGAAGCAGCATTAGAAATGATAGATTTCACTAAACAAAGTAATTTGAAGATCATATCATGTAATACAGCAACCATTGTTGAATTTCTATTACAATCACTTCTGTAAAGGATAATTTCAATGGTCATGTTTGTTCCTCATGCCTCATGATATTGGCTAATATTAGTGTACAACCCAAGGTGCAATTTTACCTTCTACTCCTGATTTTTAAAGGTATTAACACTTAAAGAATCCCATAACAACTCTACCCATTTCTCACCATCTTCTTCATAGATCCCAACACATAATACAAACAACAGAAGTCCACAATCAAAGACTGACGACACTAAAAGTAGCCATTTATTTAATATGTTTTAAGAAATTAAAGACAATTCTAAAATATAAATTTGGGAGCATTGTTAAAAGGAGATTTGGGGGCCAAGGAGATAGCTCAGTAGACTAAGTGCTTGCCTGGCAAACTCAAGGGCCTCTGTTTCATCCCTGCTTCTGGGGAAAAAAAAGATTTGAAGAGATTTTAAATGGAGTACGAAAGCGATCAGAAATGAAATAAAAAATTCATTGAGAATTTTTTACAGTTGAAGTGATAGTGAAGTGACAAATCTATTTTAATTTTTTTAAAAATTCATCATTAAGAAAAATGATAGGAAAATAAAAAAGGGGTGGGAACATAATGATTTACATACAAGCAGAATTTTAAAAGAAATAAAATATCAAAAATGGAAGATAAAGTAATGTATTTAGTGACAGATACTAAAATGTTTAGCGCAACGCTTTTTGAAATGCACTGATCTTTAGAGTCACAAATCCGTAAATGTGGCAAACCTGATTTTTTTTTTAAAAAAAGAGCTCCAGATCCACTTACACCATCTTCACACTACATAACATTGAATCAAAGGAGAGAGGAAAAAATAGACCAGCATCTAGAGTAACACTAGAATAAATGACTGAAGACAAAAGTATGATGTTAATTAATTGAAAGTAATGACCTCTCTAGAACACTGTGTCTAGTGATACTGCTTTTCAAGCATCATTGAAAAATGAAGACATTTACACATATAATAGCTCTAGAGGGCTGTCAATGATATGACATAAAGAAAACTATAAGCAAACTATAAATTTGAGTTGGAATAGGAATGGTTCCCGCAAAAAGAAGAAATGGTATCAGATGAAAGATCTGACTGGAATTGTAAACAAATATATTTTAACAAACATGCTTTTCTAAAGATATAGAATGTATATATGTCTAAGAAAATGTTGATTACAATAAATTTGATGAAATCTGATTACATTTTTATAATGTTTAGAAGAAAAAATAAATATTTTTAATGACTGCAGAATTTATTCTTCAGTTATGCTTGTTAATTTTTCTAGGTTAGGCCCAAAGAGCTTAGAAGTAGAATGGACATGCTCAGATGCTAAACACTCAGTAATATACTGGAAAACTGTATAAACAAATTTAGCAAACTACCTTTGTTAAACAACGTATTAAAGAACAGGTTCAAATCAAAAGAAGGTTGGATTTATTTCAGGATCAGTGCTTTTCTGAAAATTGCATGTTGATAAATAATGATAGGCAAACCACTGGGAGAATTGTAAAAATAGTTTTCAGTATGTATAGCATTAATTTACTACATCCTTTCATCAAGTTGGGATAGATATATCCATAAATGAGCAAAGGATATTTTGAAAAGTTGAAGCCAACATTATTATTGATGTTAGAACAGTTAAAGCTTTTCCTTAATAGCATGGAAAAACAGTTCTTTAAAGACTTCAAATATAATTTGAATTTATCATTACACCAAAGATTCTAGTCAGCTCAACTTGAGTAATAACAGTAAGAGATATGAAAGAAAAAGAGAACAAACTTTTCATTTGTTAAAAATGATGTTCTCAAAAAAAGATGTCATTATCTATAGAAAGCCAAAGGTCCAGATAAATACGAGTAAAATGGATAATATTAACAAAGCCAAAACTTAGCAGTATATAATATGCACTATATACATACAATCTAATTAAAATATACAGTGAATGTTAAAATTTTAAAATTTTTTCAGTCGAAGTGCATTGCCCTTAGTCCTTTTCAAATAGTCCCTCTTGCTTTAGAAACACTTACCCCATGTTTGCCATTCTATGAAGCAGGACTGGAAGTTCTCGTTCCTGAGTCTCTTGGAGATATGATTAAAAATATGAACAGTGTTACTGCGTTCCATCTAAAATATTCATTTCATAAAAGCATTGCAATTTGTTATCATCTACTTTATTAATCAAATCGGAAACCATAGACTTTTGGGTCTTCCCCACAGTCAAAATGAGCTTGACAAAAATGTTTGGAGTCTACTTAGAATTTCACTGCACCAAGGAAAGTACGTGTGGACTTGAGAGACGTTTGAAGACACAATGACCAAGAATAATGGAATAAGGAACGGCAAGATAGCTCAGCACACTAAGCACCGCTTAAGCACGTGCAGGGACTGGGGTTCCATCCCAGGTAATGCATGCCACACTGGCCCCACCCTGGGGTGCACGGAGCTCCACCGAGTCCAGGTGTGGTGGTACACGCCTGTAATCCCAGCACTGGGGATGCTGGAAACAGGAGGATCACATGAGTCCGAGCTGCATATTGAGACCCTATACCTAATACAAAGAATAATGTAGTATATGTGTTAGAAAGGTATGGGAGTATTTTGAGGAGGGACGCATTACTGACCATGTAACAACTTTTAAAAATGTATGCGTTCACTATAATTTTGATCATGTCTTGTATATGAATATAGTAAAGAAAGAAACTAAACTGGGGCTTTAAGATGTATAATTGCAAGTGACTTGAAAAAGAAAATATAACAGGAAAAAACTAGACTTTTTGGACCTTACAAAGCTCAAAACTTTTGACTACAGAATAGAGTACTTTTTGTACCATGCAACACAATGGATTTCTTGGGAAAGCACAGCACAAATACACACTAACAAATATGCACACATACACACATCATAAAGGAAACATGCAAAACTAGATCAGCATTAAATTAAATCATTTTTCCTATACAAAGAACCAATCGAAGCATGAACACTTCAAAGGAGTAGATATTGTCAGCACATACAACAACAAATACAAAGATGATAAACAATGAAAACAAAAAAGAAAAACCCCATAAAAGGCAAAAGTTAATTACAATAAGAGAAAATATTCTCTATATTGCTATCAGAAAGACACATTAAAATTTAAAGCCTTAAATATTCACAGAATTGCCAATATTGTGTTACAAAGTAAGTAGAGCTATGGAAATTCCTAAGCAGTACCAAATAAATTCAAAAATGTACATAACCTGTATTTCAACTAGTCCACTCCTTAGAAACACCATGGAGAAAGAGTGTATAAAACAGTAGGAATATTTTTAAAATGCACATATGATATCTTGTAACAGTAAAAATTCTAAACAAAATGTTTAGATATTCTGATGTCTACCAACACCAGAATATCCTGGTAAATATACATTTGCAAAAATAAAGAAATAATAGCTATTAAAATTGGGCTGAATAAATTTCACATAATTCTGTTGGAAAGAGGCCCCCCAAATATGTATACAAAATAATTCTTGTCCTATAAAATTCAAAAAGCAAGACAAACCTATGTATTCCATACAAGTTGTAAACTATAGGCAAAAAAAATCATTAGTACAAAGGATCATTTTTAAAGTTACTTTTTGGCAGGGTACGTAGACCTCTCGTATGATACTGATAATCCATCTTTTAACCTGGAAAACAGAATGACTGGCCATAAATGAAATTTACATAGTCACACAGACAGAAGGTGAAGTGCTTTCTGTTACTATTTATTTAATTCTTGAATACATGTTTTGATTATAGAACATTTGTAGGCCAACAAATGTCCATGCTAGCCTAGATCCATAGCCTTTATGCCTCTTAAACAAGTATTTTAGTCAGAACAGTACCTACCACAGCAGTGCTCATAATTAAATATAATTTTTTTCATCATCTCCAAAATGCATGGAATAATGGAAGCATAACAACTCGAACTGTTGTTAAACATGCTCGAGGTCTAAAATGACACCAGTGAGAATAGCTCAAAATGTTTTATCTCATCACTCATTCTCAGTTTTAAATGAGGCCAAGAATGTTTAGGACTATGGATAAAATGAAAACTAAATGAAATAACATTTATCAGTTTCTTACCAGAGTTACTGGCTCACGCTCTGTGTCAAGTGGGTCATAATTCCTATTTTAGTACCATAATGTCATTGTCAGTGCCTTGATTTGGAGGGATGGGCCTCAAAACTTGGTCACTAGACTGACACCACTGGGAGGTGGTTGAAGCTTTGAGGGCTGAGTCCTAGTCTTTAGGTTATAAAGTGTTTTTCCTTGAAGGAGTTTGTGGAACCCTAGTCTCTCAGTTCTTCTCTGCTTCCAGGCTCATAATATTAGCAGTTTTTTCTTAAATTCACTGGTCCCTGAGGGGTGGCCCTCACCAGAATCCCAAAGTCCTGGGGCTGCCTGATCTTGCCCAAGAGTCTCCAGAGCAGAGAGCCAAACTAAACCTCATCACTCTGTGGGCAACCTGTGCTTGTTACCTGTTACAGCAATGAAAAGCTGACTAATATTGCCCATGAAGTATCTCAGGAATGCATCATTGTGTTATAGCGACATAGATAGGCTGGATTTCATTTCCCAAAGCTCCCTTACCTGTTTGTTTCAGCTTACAGATCCTGTAAGAGAAATCTGTGTAGGAGGTCTGAACAGTGAGAGAAGAAGCAGTGGCATTTGCCCATGCGGGCTTGCCTCAGAGTGGAGTCCCTACTTCTTCCAGACTGTCCAAGTCTTTCTTGCTCTGGATCAGGTACACTTTAAGTTGAATAACAAAGGATTCCTGCTCCCTCTTGAGGGCTCATGCCTTCAATCTTTAGCTCATGCCTCAGGTGAAGTAAACTAATCCTCACTCTAACTTTTCTGATGAAGGGCCCATAGCTGTACGATAGACTTGGTTGAGAATTTGAACTACAAAGGACTCATATTAATAATTATTCTGCTTTCAAAACATATTCAGTAATTTCATACCCATGATTCATTCTTACAGTGGAATTCACAGTGCACATGTTCAACATTTCAACAGGAATGTCACCATTGCTCCTATCAATGCTTTCTTGATTCAGAAATGTCCCTTGAAACAGGTGGAACAAAGTTTTGGAAATCTAGTGTGACTTTTATCCTGAAGTCCAGTGACTTGCCTAAAGGTACCTTCCTGTTCCATGCTGGGAAGACACAGGACGTAGGAACTCTATTGACTGCATATGAGTCTCCATTAAATCAAGGTTGCGATTTTATTGCCATTCTGAAGTATTTATTATGAAATAATAATTATGACTTGCTGAAGGTCATAAGACTAATCTAATCTCACCTCTTTATGTTACAGATGAGGAAATGATGGCTTAAAAGCATTGTTGCTAAATTTGTTTATGCCAAGTGTATAGTGTCAAGTTATATGGAAAAAGTACTTATTGTAAAACATGGGAATACCCATTCTTATTTTGTTTTGTTTCTCTCTCTCTCTCTCTCTCTCTCTCTCTCTCTCTCTCTCTCTCTCTTTCTCTCATCTCCTAAAAGCTAAAGATAATTCTGGGAAAGCTAGACTTTACTGAATCTTAATGGGCTACCATCAACAAATTATACTAAGGTGTTATTATATCTGTTTCCCTATCCTGAAGTAAGAGATTGATTTAAAATTTTTTAGCAGTTCAACAACATTCAACATGGAGAGGAGAAGCCTGGAAAATGTAAAATAATTATGCTGCACTTATTTAAAGTTCATGTAGTCATATTGATGATATTTGCCATGTCGGCAGTGGTAAACCCAAGAGAGCTGGCAGGAAATCAATGCTACCTCTTGTCTGCTTCGTGGCACTACAGAGAATCTTGCCCTTGATTGTTGAAGATTTAATAACGTCAATAAATGTTTTGCCGCTCTCTGAATATGTTTCTTTTTATGGTTTGAATCGAACTACTCTTGCTTTTTAGGAATATTTCTCACTCCTGTTGGATTGCGAACTCAATTTGGGAAGGTGCTAATGAGGCCATGGTTATAAATGTCACTCCCATCTGGGGTGGGACCGCTTTGCACAGACTCATCAAAGCATAGGAAAGATAACTATGTCTGAGATAATTTTAAGAACGGACCAGAGCATATTTATGCCCCCTCTTGGAAAGAAATATGTACCGTTAGTTCTAGTGCCTCAACACAAAATGCGTGAACCGACTCCATCTTGCCCCGACTCCACCAAGTGTAGGCTCACAGAGATACACACACTTGCTAGCTGTCTAACCATATTGGATAATGAAATATAATTAGTATAATGCCAGTTACAGCATAAACTTTGACGTTGGATGATATGAAGTTCCACTGCTCGTTCACAAATTTGCAAGCAGCTTGACCATAGCGAAGTCATTTTAAGTGATGCCTCAGTTTTCTTATGTTCAAAATGGGAAGAATAAGGATACTTTTCACCTGCAGTGAGTTAAATAAATCAGGGAAATCAGTGCACATAAGACAATATTTCATGTATTCCAGTCAGTGCATACTTGCTTAACATATTTTGAAAGATAAATAATATGTAGTTCAACATTTTAACATCTAATTCTGTCATTGCTCTTTTTGGGCTACTTTTACACCTTCTGTAAATTGTTGCAAATCAATTTGCATGTTAGCTTCAGGGGTGACTGTGAGATTTTTCAAAGAATGGTCTAAGAGAGAATAACTTTGGCTGAGTATCTTACTTAATTGATCTCACATCTCTGAATGATGGTCTGAGGGGAAAATGTGCTAAATCAGTGCATGAACTCAAATATATTTTTCCATTATTCTGTAAGCCAGTCTTCAGGAAGTCTGTTGCTATAGATTCACCTTAGTGAGGAAATTGCTGAAAAGAAAGACATCAGAAGATAAAGCCAATGCCTACCATTGGTAGGAGACATGGTGAAAGGGAAAACCACAGCTTTCGGGGGCGGGGAGGATGGGGTGACAAAACTCAGGAGAAAGAACCCAGAGTGACAAAGAGATGAGAGCTCAGGAGTGAAAGAATTCTTTCCCAGGCACAAATCAAGGAGAGCAGTGTTAACAGTTCATTAATCAATCCTCAAGAAGAAAAAGTAGAGAAAATTGAGAGGGCTTAGCTTTAAGGTTCCCCCCAAACATAACACAGAAGGCAAAATTTTGGGGTGGAGAGGAGATGAAAAATAAGAAAATCTAAAAGGAAACAGTTTAGTGGGAAACAGATCATGTGACAGATAAAATGATGGAAACTGAGGCAGGAGCCAGGTGCATGATGCTCTCTTTGGGCTGACTCCTGTGGAAGGTAAGACTGAGAAGCCTACACAGAGCAGGAATGCTTCTGGGCTCAAAGAGTTCAAGGTCCCTGTGGTGTGACTAGCAAAGGTCACTGTGGTTAGGGTCTTGGAGAGCTCATCACTGAAGGACTTGGTGGTCAGGGTCTCATAGATGAAAAGCCACAGAACCCTGCTTCCAGAGAACAACACCCCCGTAGAAGTTGTTCACACTTTGGGAATTTGTTTAGCAGATTCTATCTCAATCTACCTCCTTGATATTGTGACAATGATGTCCAACAAGACAGTACCATTGGCATCAGAATCAGTTTCAGTTTCATTATCTATACATCTACTGAAATGGGTCCATGTCAAATATGCCACCTTGTTGCTTTGCCTATCTCCTCTAAACCAGGCCACTGTTTTTCCTTGTGTGTGTGTGTGTGTGTGTGTGATGTAGGAAAAAATAATTTAACATCTACAAAATGATGCAAAGATGAACAATGTGACACCAATAGGCATAAATGAGAAAGAAGGAGTCAAGACAAATGATTTAAAAAGAATATGGGCAGAAAGAATAGCAGAAAACTTCCCAAATATGAGGAAATAATCTGACCTTCAGATAACTGAAGCATATATGACTCCAAATAACATCAACCCAATTAGAGCCACACCCAGACATACAATAATCAAGATCCCAGAAATTCAGCACA
>NDGN011443728.1:0-16085 GCA_002564285.1 Tympanoctomys barrerae
GAAGAAGAAGAAGAAGAAGAAGAAGAAGAAGAAGAAGAAGAAGAAGAAGAAGAAGAAGGGCTTGTGTACAGAGCGAATTCAATACAATCACAGATGAGCAGCACAGAATTCTCCACGCAAAGGCTGAAAAGCAAAGATTAAGGCAACAGAAGCATCATACAATCACAGTTTATTTTTTATCACCTTGGGAAAGCTACCTTTTGGCATGTTTATGGAGCGTAGATTGCCAGCCTGGTGGAATTAGATTTCTTTTCCTCTCATCTATAAAATGTAAGCAATGCATCCAATATTCTTAGGGAAAAAAATAACTATTGTCATTGGGGGTGTAGACATGTTTTAATCCGCGATGACAGTTTGTCTTGAATCATAAACCACGCATATCTTACCAAACCAGGCTTTCGAGGTGGGTGCCTGCCTCTGATCCACCACCATGGGAACAGAACTTCCAGCAATGGAAACAAAATAATGAGTGGTTTTCATCCAGGTGCTCATGGGCCTCTGCTCAACATGAGGTCCAAGACATGGGCTGCAGGCCTCCAGATGTGGGTTCTATGTGGCCTGGCTTTCTGTCCCCAAATCTCACTATCTCAGGGCCTGACTCCTCCTCATCATGGATAGCACCAGCAGCCTAAGAACTCTCTGGGGAACTCCAAATCCAAGACCGTTTCCAAACTTTAATTGTGACATCCTACTACACACGCCTGGTAGCTGCAGGCAGAAACAGCAGCCACAGGCACAAACAGGAAAGGGCCTTGGTCCCTTGCAGTGCCCCTGGCATCCGACAAGGAGCCACAGGTGCCCCTGTGGGCCAGGAGGGGCTTGCTGCTCGTGTATCTGCACAGTGAGCAGAAGCTCTGGGAGGTGGATGCTGCCCTCTTCCCTCAGCTCTGCTCCAGTCAACCCCGAGGACAGTGAGTCTCACACAGAAAAAGAAAGGGGTCATCCCAAAAGAACCGTGCTCTCCTTAGGGCAGGAAGCATGATGGTGACCCTGAGTGCAGTGGAGGGACTGAGAGGCCAGAAACACGGAAAGCAGCAGGGCCAGGAGAGTGGGAAGTTCGCAGGAAGCCAGGCACCCTCGGCCTGGCACCTTGTCATCTCAGGGCCTCCTCCAGGAAGGGGCTGGAACAGCTTACCCAGCCCTTTATCACTCGGTGAACCCCCCAAACCATGTTTCTGATACGGGATCTTTGCTCTGCTTGATTAGCTCCTGACACAGGAAGTCATTACTCACAAAGAAGGTCATTCTCATGTTAAATGGCTCTACCTGAGAGAACATTATTCCTCAAGTAGAAAAAAATATTTGGCTTACAGGCATGTCTACCCGTGAGTCCCAAGTTTTGCCCTGGGCATCTCTGCTATGAGCCAGCCTTTTTGATTTGTGTGTTGTTTTGGGCATCCTGAGTCTTCCCTTCTGGGAGGTGAATAATCTCAGGCCTTTGACCACCCTCATGTGTCATCTTGTGAGGTCAGATTACATTTTTCCCTCTCTGGAATTCTGCCTTCTAGAAGTTTCCACAGGGCCATCCTCCCTCTTCCCCTGCCTTGCCATGGCAGAGAGAGGCTCCGGGAGGACTGTTTGCCTAGCCGACAGCAGTTTCTGCTCCCCTGAGCTGTGCCTGTGGCCACTGCTCAGTGGCTCAGTGGGTTCTGCTGACCACTGTCCTGGCCCCACCCTGGCCGGTAGGGGTGAGCTTGACGATCCGTGATGTGCAGCATGCGACGCCTTCCGATGCTGCCAAAGAGGACAGGGCTGCTCCCTGTCCCTCAGGCCACTTGTGGTGGGTGGCAGGGACACAGCCCAGCCCTGCTGCTAGCGGCTGTCCCGAAGGACAGAGGACTCCGGCTGGCAGGGTCCGGGTGCCAACGCTCACCACCACCCTCAGTCTCTTCCAAGGAGCCTGTGCCCAGAGAGTCAGGCAGACAGTCAGCTGATGTTCTGCCACTTGGCTGGCAGCAGGAGGAAAGCACTCCTGTTCCTCAAGGCTCCCACAGAGCAGGCTTTTCCTTCTGGAGAAGAGTGAGCGGCAAGAGGAGCAGAGGCGGGCACAACCCGAGCCACCCATCTCTGCAGCAGGCTGTGGGGCAGCATCAATCATGGCTCCCCGGGGGAGCCCCTGCCCCAGGGTCACTACCCCAACCATCCGCCAGCAGATGGGCATGACCAGTGGCATACAGCCAGATCTGACTGTGGACGCTTCTCTTCTTATGACCCCCTGCAGGACAGCACACACCCAAGACGTTCAGGAAGGCAGGAGGGACAGGACCAGGAGGCGACGTACATGCGAGACCTGATCCCAAAGGAGCCGAGGGCCAGAAACAGCCAGGACAGTGGGCCAAGCAGTCTTTACTCCAAGGAGAATCTCAGCCATGGAAATGGTCAGCCATGTGGGAACCACAGGTCCACCCAAGCCCAACTGCCCACAGCCATATTTCCACCCCGAGAGAACCTTACATTCTCTAACCTCAGCCTAACTCTGACTTCATCTCAACCTTGATGGCCTCCTGGCCCCAACTTTCCCTTGCTCACCTCACTCCCACCCTGGCACAGACCCCTACCATATGTATCCTAGCCACTCCATGACCTTCGATTTCACCACTGCCTCACCTCAGCCTGGCCAGGTCATGGCCACACCTAATCCAGGCCTCCGGTGGTGCTGACCCCCTCCCACCCACTGATCTGCTGATGGCATGTCTCAGAGGACAGAGCACAGGACAGTCCTACCTGTCACTGGGGGGGCAGACTGAGCAGCAGCGCTGTTTTGCTGTGGACTCTGCACCTGAGAGTCCATGCAGTTAGCCACAGCTCCAGTTCCCTAGAGAGCCGTGAACAAGAGAGCCCCATTCTGCAACTGGACACTTTCGGCCCAGCAGGGCTGTGGTAGGCTGAAGGCGCTGGTCCTCACTCTCACTCCCACCTGCTCTGTGCTGGGCTGTAGAGGTGCTACGTGGGGTGCAGTTAGGGCATCGGGCAAGGCAGAGCTAGGGGAGCAGCTTTTATTTGCTCCCTTTTCTTTCTGTGAGATTTCTAGCTACCACAAAAATGCACAAGGAAACCACTACATCACCTGAAAATTACTTGGTTTTGTTCTAACTGTATTTAAATTGTTCGTATGACAATTTATTTATTTATTGGTCGTAAGATGGAAGCTCATCTCTTCCGCAGACAGCTTGGCGGTTCATCCTTTCAAAGTGAATTTAAACAACAGCCTTTGGAAACAAGGAAGAGGGCAGAGAGATGAGTGTGGAGCAGGTTTCCATCCACAAGAAAGGAGCCCACTGCATGTGGCACTGTGGCACTTCTCCCTCAAGTCCCCTGTGGGCTTCTGAGACTTATCACAGAGAACTCTTTGCAAGTTATAGGGCTCTTTGTTGAGGAACAAATCTCAGAGGTCTGCAGAACTTGGGAAAAGAGAACATTCTCTCAGGCAGATTAGAGAGAGGCATTGAATGCAAAGCTTAGTGGGGTCCCTCTGGGGGTCCCTTTCACCTCATCTGCAAGGTGGGTCTTTTCAATGCCTAGGAGCTATCAGAGGGAAGAGAAGGTGTGAACATCTCCCAAGAGTGGAGAAAAGTCAAGATGAATTAAGTAGTGATGGATAAGAATCTGCCTTGGCAAGGAAAAATGTGGCCTTCACCCACGGGAGGATGTGTCCCTTTCATCCTGTGTCTAAACCCAACACATTTAAGTTTCTCTGTGCAGGGAGCCTTTCTCACATCCTGGTCTTCACCTGATCTTTAGCATCCACACCATGGAGCTGGGTGACAAACAGATCATTAACGGTCTTGGCCAATCAGAAGCCCAGTACTGCGGCTCAGCCTATGACATTTCTATAGGAGAGGCCTAGAAGTTCCAATGAGACACTGGTGGGTAAGCTTTTCCTCACCATGTCTCCCCATTTTTCTGATAGAACCCAGGAGCACAGAGCTACATGTCTGGCCCTTTTAAAAATTTTGGTACAGGTCCCAGGCTGCCCTTTTTCTTGGAATCCTCCTGCCTCAGTCTCCTGAAAGCTGGGATTGCTGGTGTATGTGATCACACCTCATAAGACTGTTTCTTTTTGTTTTGTTTTTTGGTGGAACTGGGGATTGAACTCAGACTCTTGCCCTTGCCAGGGAAGTGCTTACTTCACTGAGCCATCTCCCTGGCCCCTAGACTTTCTTTTCTTATTGTGAATAATTGTATAGGTTATGTTTTCACAATAATACAAATTAGATCAGAGCAAATAGTCCACTGCCTTCTACAAATGTAAACACTAGTTAGTGAGTAGCCCGCAGGCTGGGTCAGAGGCTGGTGATGTAGGGATAGAAAACCTTTTAATTCAGTAGGAGGACGGTTGTCGTGAAGTCTACAGTTCCCACAAGGTATAGGTCTATCACAGCGAATGGCCTTAGCCATTTATTGTACCTTTCTGACTTTCTATTTTGTTGCCTGGGGACAACTACTGAATTACAGTTAGAGGTTGAAGTATTCCATAGGTCTGGCTTTTTATACTAAGTGCACTAAAAGCTGGTAAATACTACAAAACCATTGCTAGTCCCAGTCCTATTTCTACCTTCAAAGTCGCTTACAGAAATGGGCTAATATCTAGATGAGATTCTGGCCATGGAGAAAGGAGGATATGGTTCATGTCAGCTGCCACAACAGCCCAATAAAAGTAAAATTGAGCGCAAGTGGGCCATAGGGTTAACACATCATAAAAGTCAGGCAGGTTACTAAAACAATATGGCCAAAGCCATCTTCTGGAATCACAACCATGAGTATGGTCATCAGCATGCATGGGGGAGGGGAGCAATGGAGATTAAAAAAACAAAAAGGACACAGAAGCTCTCAAAGGCAAATGGGTCACCTCCTTGGCCAGCAGGCATCCCAAGGACTTAGGCAGCCCAAGGCCTTGTCCTATAAGGTGTGGGACTTGGGTCCTTCGCAGAAGAATGAGTGCAAGGGGAAAGGTGTCTGTGGGGGTTTTGCACTGAGCTTAGTATTCTAGGCTTGGTTGGGCCAGGGAGGGTCACTGACCCAGGACAGCTTCCAATAGCATGAGTGGAGGAAGAATCTGACACAGTGAGCAGGAAACAAGCTCAAAGCCAAACTGCTGAACAGATAGATTCCCAAATACCTGATCTGGGAACAAATTGGGATTCTCTGCATGGGATGGGCTGAGACATGGTGACCAGGCCAAGGCTGTAAGGGAGAGGGGCTGGGGACGGTGGTACACAGAGGGGCTGACTACGGACACAGGGAGTAACTGTATGGGCTGCCATTGACAACAGCCACCCTGTGTTGTCATCATGTAGATTTCAGACAGGCTAGGGCAGCTGAAAGCCTCCCCTACTCAGCTTAGCCGACTACGCCTGGAGGAAACAGACCAGGGAACTTCTATGGTATGGAGGCAGCTTCCTAAGAGACTGACCACTGCTGAGACAGGACCTGTACCCCTTTGGCAGGCACATCTCTGCTCTGCAGAACCAGAGACACATAGCAAAGGCCACTGAGCATTGGTTTCATTTATTATTATTCAGAAGTAGCACTGAGGAGCTTTCTCAAAACCAGCTGCATACTGTAGCTGGCCAATGCTGCAAGGTGACTTATGGGACAGGAGAGGAGACAGTCCTATGACCTCTACTACTGCAGACACAGTCAGAAAACATGACAAGATAAGGGGGACACAGAATTTTATTTGGCCACTGAACTTAATAAATGTAAGACCAGCATAGCTGGAGGATGGAACATGTGCAAACAAGGGGTTTTCAAGGCTACAGGAAAGGGACCAAATTCCCCAGCATCAGGAGTAAACCAGCAAAGGAGCAAAGAGAGGAGAGGAGACCAGAGAAAGATTCTGAGGCTGGTTAGATGCATGCAGCGAAATCCTGCCCTAGCCATTCACCATGAGTACAAGCCTATCCTGAATGCCACATGGGAGCCCTTGCATCTGAGACTTGGCCCTCTTCCTGAGGCAGCAGGACAGAGAATATATTTTAGAAGTAGCTGGTCAGAGAACCCATGAAAACATATCCAGAGAATCACATATATTAATACAGTGTCTGCTTCTATCAGGCCTCTAGAGATGCTCCTCGCAATGAACAGAGGTCCAAGACCTATTTGGAAAAGATGCTCAGCAGAGGAGCTCCAAAAGGAGGCGGCGCAGGTGCATGAGATTAAGCTCTTTCCTCCAGACGCACCATCTCTTGGGGTCCCCCACTGTGATTCCTACTTGCCTAGTTAAGCACTTCCTGTGTAAATGAAGAGGAGCCGCTGTCTTGTGTTCCGAGGTGCTAGAAAGACCAGCACCCTTACTTCCTGGAGATGCAACCTTCCTATGCTCCAGCACTGATCTGATGGGCCACAGGCCACAGTGGGCAGCCTATTTCCATGGTTTCTGGAGCCCCCATGAGCTCCAGAATGTCATGGGACAGACACGTGTGACCAAGGACATGGTATAGACTCTACGATAGTGTCACTTGAGTTCAGTCTGCAAAAATTTGAGTTCCCAAACCTTCCTACAGGCAGACCACATGTCCAGATGGCTTCCCAAGAGCAGGAGAGCGGTGGTCTGCAAACACATCTGCCCCTAATCACTAAGCTGGCCATGTCTGATCTGTTGCTGGGGCATTGAGGTGTGCTGTGCACTTAGGAAAATGTCACCCGTACAACTGTGGGACCACAGGCTGCAGGGGGAGCCGGCAACTCCTTTGAACACTGCTGGCGCAGTCCACTCCCTTGCTGCAAGGTGGGCAGTGAGGCTGGAGACAGCCTGTTCAGCCTGTCCCAGCTGCTGGCATGGAGGCCCAGGACACCCTTCCCCGAGTGCCCAGGGGCTTGGCAGCCTCAGCTCCTGAGGAAAGAGCCTAGTTGGCCTCAGTTTCTCACAGTACAAGCTCGCCAAAGACAATCCACATGCCTGCTTTCAAATAGGCCGGCTCAGCAGGCTACAGAGCCCAATCCCGGGCTTCCCACGGTCTGACCAGGCTAAAGGGCAGGTACGGGAAAGCGCTCGGGACACCATGCTGACACAGGCCTGGTGTCATGGTTTGGGGCTTTGGCAAGAGGAACAAAATACTACAGGACATATTTTATAAGATTACGTTAAAATGAATCACCCAAAGAAGGATACAAAAACGGTGCAGGAAATCTGTCCATACAACTAAAGACCAAAGAATCTAGATGAACGCCCGGGTCCTAATGTCTTGCATGAGTCCAGCTGAAAACCTAGAGCCCACAACAATGCCTCACACAAATCTAACTGGAGCCTAGAGCCCACAACCATGTCTATGCAGACCTGCTTCTTGGATCTGCGCTGAGCAGGCCCAAAGGTCAGTGGTGGAAGCTGGAAAGTCCATGCCAGCAGGATGAAGGATCTGTGCTAGCAGGCTGAGGGGTCTCAACTGGAGCCAGGAAGCAACGTTCAAGGTAAGAACCAGAGCTCCCCCCGAAAGCATCACAGCCATCCTCAGCAACAGTGAGGTCCCNAGCTCCTCCAGTGATGAGGAAAGCTGAGTTCCCTTCAGGAAAGCCAACGTGACAAGCTTCTCCAGGAAGCTGAGCAGTCTGCCCTCTTCTCCACTAGAGCCAGGAAACAATGGTCAAGGTGAGGACAAGAGCACCCTCCAAATGAACCGCAGCCATTTTCAGGGACAATGAGGTACTGAGCTCCTCCTCTGACAAGAACAGCCAACTTCATTAGGAAAGCCAGCATGACAAGGTCCTGCCCCAGAACAGCCCAAGGGATCCAGCAGCTTCCAACAGCTCCCCAGCAACTTCAAACAGCTTCCCTAACAGCTTCTCCACTCCTGCCGCTTACGTGTGGCAACAATCCTCAGGTGGGCCTCCCACACCCAGCCCCAGCTAGTTCCGTTCAGCTGGGTGCAACAACTTGCTCTCCAGTTAGAGATCCACTACACCTGGGCAGGTCAGCGCTCTGTCTCTACCACAGCCCAAGTCCCAAACCCACCCAAGTGAGGCTCCTTGGGTAAACCCTGCCCCCAGAGAACTCTCCTTGTCCTCTCTGCCCACTCCTGCCCAACTCTGCATCTCCCTAGGCAGGAGAGGCAGCTCCTGTGGAACCACGAGCTACATTCAAAGCCCTTGTTTAAAATTTCGAGATAAGATTTAAGTTGCTCAATTTCCAGCCACGTGGCCCAGACAGAGCTTGGACTTGTGATGCTCTTGCCTCAGCCTCCCAGAGTGCTGGGATTACAGGTTTGCATGGCCACATCCAGCTAAAAGTCCTCTTTCTAAGTTTTAATCATTTATTTATTTGATACAGGGTCTCACTATGCAAGCTCAGCCTTGTAGTGGTCCTCCTGTCTCAGCCTCCTCAGCGCTGGAATTACAGGTGTGGGCCACCACACCGTTTCAGTGGCTGGCACAGTGTGCCCAGGGCTCTGGGCCAGCACAACATGTGGCACCAGGGATCAAACCCAGGTCCTTGCACTTGCCAGGCAGGCATTTACACCATCAAGCTATCTCCCCAGCCTAATTCCTCTTTCTTAAACTCTGCTCAGATGATCCAATGGAGAAGGCCATTTGCTTCCTGTCAGGACCCTTGTTGCCTGATCCCACAGCAAATGGGATACAGAAGTGTTTTCAAAAGTGAACCTAGGAAAACCCTACCATGCACATTTTTACATTCATTACATTCAGTAAGAAAGCGCCAAGAACTAGGGAGACCATCAGTGGCATTTTTACCTAAGTGAGCAATCTGGGTGCCGTATAATTAATTTCCTTGCACCACCCTTTGCTTGCTAAGACTTTCTCAAGATTTCTCACCCCTGCAGTGTTCAATGACAAGGCGCGAAAGCCTGCTCTGCTGCAGATGATACGCACATCAAGAGCCGGCTTCCCCTGTGTGCGCGATCTCCATTAAACCACTGCTATTTGTCTAATTTTATGGCTCAGAGCTGCTGGTAGCCCCTGACTCCTGCCTTACGATTATTCCAGAAACATAGCAGTGCCAGAGAAGCAGGACTGGTGCGTCTTATCTAACCCAGACTGTGCGCACCCTGCGATGCTACTTCACAAGCCCCCCGCCCCCCGCTTCCTCCTTGGAAGCTGCCCGCTGGGCTGTGCAGGAGTCGCCAAAGCCTGGCCTGGCTCCGCACTAGCTCCATGGTCATAGATCTCCCCCTCAGGGGCCTCAAGAACCCGCACACTGTTTGGCCTCAGCTCCCTCCACCTACCCTCAGTCGTGTCTCCCCATCTTTCCATCCACTTGCTTTCACCTTCCTCCCCTTTCTGGGTCTTGGGGTCCGGGTCTGTCTGTTTCACTGACATCTGCCCATGGGGCTTGAACTGCGAGGCCAGAGCTGGTGTGCCTACACTCAGGGAGAGGCAACAGAGAGCCGCTTCTGCTGCACTTGGTGACAAGAGGACACGTTTCCCTGCTTCCCTGCAGCTGCCATGGAAGTCAGCACGGCTCCAGGCTCAGACGCCACCACCCGTTTGAATGGAGACTGGCATACGGGGTGACCCGCCTCCCTGGCTTGCTCCAATCAGTCTCTGTTTCAGCATCAAGTCCCACTGTTCCAGCGCAGTCGGGGTCAGTCTTCCAGGCCTGCTCTCGTGTGCTGGCATGGGACAGTCTTAGGTTGGTTCTCCCGAAGCAGAGCCTGAGCGGGGATTCTTGGGTTCGCTGAGGGAGGCCTGTGAGTGCTTTCTACCAGGGACAGAGGAATAGGCCCTGAGGCTGTCTGGCTCCACAGGGAGCTCTGGTGGGTCTTGTATCTGAGACGAGGCATGGTTTTTATCCATCCCCCTGCCCCAGTCAGGGGCCACCTGGCTCTGGCCATAGCAGGGCAGGGACACTGTCTCCCAGGCATCCGGGCAGGGCAGCTCAGGAACAGCAGGGGACTGGTGCAGCTTTGGGCTTCTGGCCAACAACACTCATTGCACCTGGGGGACAGGTGGACTGGCAGAAAAGGGGGCATGGGTATCACACGCATGTGTCCACTGTGCCAGCCCAGCTGCAGCTTCCTTCCCATTGCCCCACACTCTACCCAGATCATACCAGCCTAGTTCTACCTTAGTAGAACCCTTGGAACTGACCCGAGACCACTCTTGGTGAGGTCTGGAGCCTAACTAGGACTTTCTAGCTTTCTCCAGAGACTGAGCCTGACCCCTGACTGAGCCATGTGAGCACGGGATTGTGCTTCAGAGCTGCTGAAGCCTTGGAGCTCGGCCCCCTACCTTGGCCTGAGTGAGTCTGCATAAGCAAGCCCCGGCTTCCTGCAGCAGCTCTGCTCCTCAGATAGACCTGCCGCTGGACAGAGACACCGCCGCAGGCTGGCGGTGCTCTCTCCCGGATGACAGGCTCAGCCTCCTACAGATGTCCCACCATGCCTTCCACTGGCCCTGTTAGATTTACACACACTTGATATCAGAAGGCTTTTAGAAGTGTAGTTTTTAAAACCAGCCGAAATATATGCATCCTGGGAATACAGCTCCATGGCACAGCACCTGCCTGCCAAGCTCAAGGTTGTGAGTTTGATTCCTGGTAAAAAAAAAAAAAAAAAAAAAAAAATTCCCCAAAATTCCCCAAACATGTGCAGCCTAGCCCTTATGTGCATTGGGGCCCTACCTGGAGTCTTGCGGCTCCTCCCTTCAAATGTGGACCCCATCACCACCACATCAAATTGCACAGGCTTTATTCCAAACTATAAAAAGCTGCTCTGTTCCGGCAGTTGGAAAGCCAAAGTGCTAGAAATTAAGAGCCCCTGCGGGCAGTGCTGAATCAGTGACTAAACGGAACCTGCAATGTAAACACTCTGGTCCTCTCGCTTTGCAGTGGGCAGATCTGAGAGGCACGTGCTTCACACCCACCCCCAGGGTCTCCCCATACGCTCCACCTGCCCCCATGGTGCTGCCCCGGTTCTCACTTCTTGCATGCTTTCCTTGCCTGATCTCCCTACCCTGAGGGTCTCTCTCGAGCTTCCTAAACTACATGCAACTGAATCCACATCTCAGGGCTCACTGCTTGGGAAACAGCTCCAAGGAAAAGCTGGGGAAGCGGGCAGGTCCTGTTATGTGGGACTCAGACGTCTGAGGTGGCTGTCACGTGCGCTGAGCTCAGGGCACAGGATTCCCTGGGAAGCACTCTCTGTGCCACCCGCGCTGCACTGAACAGCCCTGGGGAAGACGCCTCTGACTGACCCCTCCCAGGGCCCCGGAGGCCCTGTCAGGATTTAGAGGCTCCAGCCACTCTCCCTGGGGGCCAGTTGATGCTGGGAGGTGACTTTAATCATGGATCTGATCACCCCACAGACATTGCTTGTTCACATGCATTCTTCTCCAGCTGCCTCAGGCCCTTTAACAGTATTAGACTGCAATTTCAGGTTGATATGATTTGGTGCTTAATACACCTTACTAGAGGCCAGAACAACTGACGGAACACGCTGAAGTTCCACGCTGGGTCTGTGGCTGCACCCCTCGCTCTAGCTTGGGAGCAGAGGGAGGACAGCTGCTTCAGGGCTCCAGGGCCCAGCTCCTCCACGCTTTGCTGTGTGGAGGGCTGCGCGCACTGCGTGCATCAGGCCAGGAGACGATCACAGAGCGAGCCGGGCTCAGCCAGTCCTGACCTCCTTTGCGAGCCTGGCCTCTTCACCTGCTCAGCAGCCGTGTCTACACAAATGTCCCGCTCAGCTCTACCCCCAAGGTCTCCCAGGCAGGCCACAGTCGGCACAGCTGCCACTTAACGCCCAAACTTACTCCTCCAATCCCTTGGCCCGCATGCCGTCCTCAGCGAACAGCACTGCCGTTCCCAGTAGCACCCAAGCCAGCAACCTGAGCTGCCTCTTCAATTCTTCGCTTCCCTTCACCCTACGTCCGGCAGCTCTCCAGCCCCCCACTTCTCCTCCCACAGCTCCGCAGTCTGACCCCCACCATGCCTTGTTTGAAGCGCTGCACCAGGCACCTGAGAGGTTTCTCCACAGCCACGCTTAGCCACACCTGCGCCACCCACCACAGAGGGGCCAGAGAGCTCACGGAATGCCAATCGGACCATCCCTCTCTGTGCTTAAAGCTCGCCAGTGCTTGTAGCGCCGACACTGAACAGTCTTCTACAAAGGCCCATATGGTGGTCCCGCCTGACGCTGCAGCACCCCCTCAAGCCGTCCACCCTCTTTCTGACCACCCTGCAGCCACACACACCTTCTCACGGCCCTGAGAGCATGGCAGCTCCTCTCCACTGCAGCCCTGTGCTGTGCTGTTCCCCTGCCAGGAATGCGTTCCTGTGCTACGTGGCTCCCTCCTTCTGGCCTTTCCAGCTCAGCCCTTTCCTGGCCCCCTAACCTGAAATGCACCCCACTTGCCTTACTTCATATCATTCAGTTTATATCTGTTAAGGCATTCTTCACAGTGTACAATAATTCATTTTTGTCTCTCCCCACACCAGACTGCGATCTCTGGAACAGCAGTGACCAACTACACCAGTTTCAAATTCCAAGAGGAGAGTGGATGGGCCTGGAATGCCCATAGCCCAGTCATGGCGAACCTTTTACAGACTGCGTGCCCAACGTGCAACCCCCCAGCCCACTTGTTTATCATCACAAACTGCCAACACTAGCAATTGAACTTGGATACTGAGGTTTTAGTTTAGAAAAAAAAGACATTAACATCTTTTATCTTTAAAGAAAAATAACACGCATGCCCTAGGTTCGGCACCATGGCTAAAGGCCGTGTATTAGCTTTCCAGTGCTGGCTAAGAAAATACCACTGAACTTCACTGTCACAGTTTCTGTGAGTCCTAAGGCCAGGCATGGCCCTGTTGGGTTCTCCGCTCAGGGTTCCGCTGGAAATGTTGCAGGCAGCCCGAATAGACAGAAATATTATAGGCAGTCAGACAGAGTCAGGCCCTCGAAGGAGTTGACAACGACCAGACACCTTACAACCGTGGGAGATGCTCCTGCTGTGAGGCAGACCTGAAGATCAAACAAATGCTAACCTCCCTAAAGGTTGGCATCCAGGACTGATCATTACTCAGGAAGAATCATTGTCTGAAGGCACCAGATAAGGTCCTGTTTTACATTCATGCCCGCTTGCTACCCCATTTGGTCCTGGGCCTAATCAATTGTACCTGAGCAATGGTAATCCCATTGGTTGACCATCGTTTTGTCTCAACCCACATCACCTAAGCAAGATCCCTTCCTCTCTACCTTAGCCCCGCATGGTTTTGCCCTATAAAAATAGCCTAAAAGAGACAGCTTCCTTCTGTCCCTCTCTGACAGAAACTTTCCTTTCCAATAGTTGTACCCTCAACCTCTGTTGTTCCTAAAAGTCATTCTTTGGTTTTAGAGAACACGACCTCATCCAGGTCAGGTTGGGAGTTTCATCTCCCTGTATCAGAACCACACCGGGGTCAGCGCCGTAGCTCTCACATTGTTCCCCAGCTCACCTCCCTGCAGGGGAAGGACTGACACCCCTGCTCCCCTGCCAGCCATTGTGCAGGTCTGAGCCCAACAATGACAGCTTCCCTGCCACATGGCCCCTGCTGGCAGGTCACAGCATGGATGTCAGCCAGCTTTCAGGCCACCAAAGCACATCTCTGACTTGGCCTTATGCCACCAGGCAATGGAAACTGGGCTTCCAAAGGGTCATGTGATCAGGTGAGGCCCACCCATCTGATTGAGGAGCTTAATGAAATCAGCAGAGCCCCATCACAGCTGAACCCTGATCTGTATTCACTAAGTGAGAAGGTATACGTGCCCCTGGGCCAGGAATCAAGAGGTTTCCTGAGAATTTAGCTTACTCAGTGATTCATAAACATTTGCTGAATAAAAAACTGGGTCTCCTTCTAGCCACCTATTTGTATACATAGTCCCTCCAAGGCCTGGGGAGGCTTTTTCTAGGTACAAGGCAGTTTTAAAAACAACCTTGTAGGACCAGCCAAATAGCTCAGTGGATTAAAGCACCTGCAAGCAAGAGCAGGGGCCAGGGGTTCGATCTCTGGGCCTACAGTGCCAGCCCTGCTCCTGGAGCACCTTGAGACAGCAATTGAGACTAGGCGTGGTGGCACCTCCTGTAATCCCAGCTCTTGGGAGGCTGTAAACAGGTGGATCACTTAGAGTTCAACCTAGTAAATACAAAAACAAAACAAAACAACAACAAAAAAAACTGTCTTGTAGGAAATAGAAGGAGCTTGGAGTTGGGATATGGGATTAAGACCTAGATCTTCCACTGTCTTGCAGCGAGAAATTTATCAATTCCTTTAGCTCCTCTGACCCTTAGTTCTTTTATTTTCTTTTGTATTTAGTACAGGGTCTACAGAGTGTTCAGGTCTCTCTACTAGATTGGACTCTAAGTGATCCACTTGTTTACAGCCTCCCAAGAGCTGGGATTACAGGCACGCACCAAGACACCCAGTGTCAATCACCATCTCAGTGCACCCCGGGGCCAGGGCCGGGACCGGGGCTGGCGTGGCATGCCAAGGATCAAACCCCAGTCACTGCGCTCTGCCTAAGTAGGCACTTTAGTCCACTTAAGTATATGGCCCTTGACCCTTAGTTCTTTTCTCTGTGAAACAGGTTTAAAACACCTACACACAATATGCAATGTATTAGTTATTGTAACTGTCGTACTAACATGTGTTGAAAGTGTTTCATTGCTATTTTATTTTTCTCATTAAAATGAATTAATCATTTTTTAAAAAATATATATTAACAGAAAAAAAATAAAATAAAATACCTGCATCATGAGATGGGGGAGATGAAATCCATTCGCCTAGCTGAGGTACTCTCCCACCCACAGATCCATACGTCTCTGCACCCACTTATCTAATAAGTACAAAGCAGGGGGTGCGTTTCCCCTGCCCCACTGAAATCAGGAGCTCAGCAATTCCAGTCTCACATGCCATAAAACTATAAGGCAGCTTTAGAGGCAGCCACTGGCCGTCTAAGACTGTGGGAACTCACTCCAGAAAGATTAAACAACCACCTTGAGTGCCCCTTTCAGAGAAAATAGAATCACTTCAGGCAATTTCTCAGCCTCATGCCTGGGCAGCCCTGGTCAGGAATGCTCACCAAACAACCTTGTTTTCCTCGATTCTCTGCATTAGTTCTTGTTTTGAAGCCAAATGAAATTTGACAACAGAGATGAATTTGCAGGCATACTTAGTCCTGGAGAAGGGGGCTGATAACTTGATATGTTACTTTTTTTTTTTTTTTTTTTTTTTTTGGCAAAGACACCTGAAGTTAAAGGAAGAAAGGTTTACTCGGCTCACAATTTGTAAGGTTTTCGTCTGTGATCAGCTGGCTCCGAGGCAGGGTGATATGGCCAACACGTGCCGAAGAGGTGAAACAGTTCATCGCATACAGAAGGTATCCAAGTACGCAAGGGACAACCACAGCTCTATCTGTCATATCTTATTCAGGTTACGTAAAGAGGGCAGCACTCACACCCTTCATCCTAGTGCCCTTGGCTCTAGCACTGCACCAAGAATCAATCCCAGCATCACACACTGTAGATCCAGCCACCTCCGAAAAAGCCCCATCTATGACCAAAGGAGGCTTGAGGGGGGACATCTAGACACAAACATAACATTTCATCCAGGCCCCCAAAGACTGATGTGTAGCCCCTTATGCAAATGGCATTTAGTTTATCTCTAAGAGTTGTCAAAGTCCCGACAGTCTCAGCACTGCTGAAAAGTCTATTCGCTCTGAGTTCCAAGCCACTGCATAAAGGAGAATAAACTTAAATACTTTCAGCATTTAATGGCATAAGATAGACATTTTTATTTTAAAAGTTATGAATGGGGGGGGGATAGCAAGAAATGGGAACCAAGCAAGACTAAAATCCTGCAGGGCAAACATCAAATCTCACGCTTTCATTCTGAGCATTCCTGGAGACCTGTGGCAAGCTGTGAGCTCTAACGGGCTCAGGTGGCTCCTGTACCCTGGCACTGCTGGTGGCTGCAGGGCTCATGGCTTTTCTTTTTGGCCAGCTCTGCCCCCTCCTTGCAGTTTTTTAGACAATCTCTGTTTCTGGCTTTTTAACATTTTGAGGTGCGTCGTCTGAGCGCACCACTGGGGCATCGTGTGAAGCCTGGAAGGAGGTCGGAGGTGCTGGTACGGCTTCCAGCGGGGTCTCGGTGGGCG
>NDGN011443729.1:0-13698 GCA_002564285.1 Tympanoctomys barrerae
TATATATATATTTGTTTTCATAAATCTCAGGACTAACTGGTGATTGGGAAGTAATTTGTAATCTTATCCTCATATAGAATAACAAAGGTGACTCCGCTAATAAATTTTAAGTGTGCAAGCAAATTTATAGCTACAAAATGCAAATACACAGATAACTTTTAAGTAGTAGAAATATGCACTTGCATTTCCTTTTGTTTATAAAATCAAATATAATCAAATCATATGCAATTTTACTTTTTTTCTATACTGAAAGCTGTCAGGTAAGAAGGTTATTCTTATGTTTTCCAAAAACTGTAGATTTTCAGGAGAAAACATGACAGTATACTTTTCTTATGGAGTTGTAAAGATGGCTGTCAGGGTGAAAATGTCCTTGTCACAAAACACTGTAGTTTTATAGACAGCATTACACACAATATGCACAGGGATCAAGCGGTCTTGTGCTGCAGCTCCACTCACGGTAGAACCCAGCCTCCTGAACGTAGATGCAGCCTCGCTAACTTGCTAAATGGCTGCTCTGTATTTTGGAAAATGCTTGGCAGATGGAGTTGAAGCACCTTGTCATGAGTCAGTGTGTATATATGGCTTCGGCTGAAGAGGCCTGAATCTCAGAAAAAAAAAATTCCGGCTGTTTCTTCAAACAGAAAGAGCTCTGGCCCTTTGTGTTGAAGTAGAAGCTCTACAATCATACTCCACATCCTCAGAACTGCTTCTCTGCAGGAGGCACATGGTAATTCATGTTGCTTTCCTCACAACAGTAGGGGAGCGGAAAGACATGCAACATGAAATCTGTATATGGTCCCTCACACTCCCAGCAGGGCTCAGAAAGCAGACTGTGGGCCCCTCTGTGGGAGCCTCGGTTCTGAGGTGGTTAATACATCAGATTTGCATTTTAGAGCTTCTCTTCTTTGAAATAACCAATCGCAAGCTGCTGAGACAGTTACAAAGACATAAAGTAAAGGTCTGCAAGTCTGACCACAAATGACTATCATATGGGAAGCCCTTTGGAAATCCATATTTGCAACTGATTATAGGGATGGCCTTGGGAAGCTTTCTTCAACCAGAGTCTCGGGGCGTGGGGCTCGGAGGTAATTGTCTGTAGTAAAATATTCATTTGATTCTCATATGCAGTCACTTTTGAAAATCATTTCCTACTTCATTTTAGATAAATAAATAAAAAATCAGAAGAGCAAAATGGAAGAGGAGGAAACCAAGACACCCATAAAGTGGGGCTATAAAGGGAGAGCCAAAAAAATTGCAAAAATAATGAAAAAAGAAGAGAAAGACATAAATTTTAGACAAAGGAAAAATATTAAGCACTGCAGCAAGCAGCTGCCAACAGTGATTTGTACTGGTCTAGAAGAAAAGAATCAGAAGAAGAACAATTCCTCATCCACAGGGGCTGCAGTCACTCTTGTATTCATCATTTGTATGCTAAACGTAAATTAATTGTAGTAGGACATTGTCACTGAATAAATGGCTCCTGCTTAGCTAATGCTTAGTAGAAACCAATGCTTCTACTTTGTCACTTTTTGTTCTAGCAGAAAAGCTGAACATTAGTAAGGGACAATGTTCTAGGCTATGGGTATTATTCTTTAATTGATCTCCATTGCACCCTGATTTCAGAGCTTTTAATGAAAAAAAAATCCTAAAATGTGTATTCTTAATAGGGATATATAAAATAGAAAAGGAGAAATGTTTCAAGACCATATGATTCAAAACAACATCTTGTGCCCCTGGACTCCCAGGGTGTCAGTAAAAGCTGTCATTTTAAGTCCTATTTGAACACTACCTAGTTAACAGTTCAGTAGAAAAATGCTGGGGAAAACAGAGATTTTTTAGTATAAAATATATAAGACATGGTAGGACTGTCAGATTAAATGTCAAAATTGATAAAATGTAAACTAAACTAAAATTACTTTTTATCTCACATATAAGAAATAAGATAGACCTATTTTGACTTTCAGATGTTCATTTCTACTGTTAAGAGTTTCATTTCCTTTTACATCAAAACTCTACATTCAAGACTAATGCTATTATTGCAGGCAATTTTGTGTTATTTCTTTTTGGAAAGCAAAACCTTGCCTGTTGTGGGTCTTATGGTCTTTAGAGTAAGGCAGCAGTATAGGTTTCCCTCAGCTGTACAATGGGCAAAAGAATAGCCTTGAAGGTGAAATGTGTAAAGTGTTTGAACAAATCTGGGTCTTTTTAATGTACAAATATCTCCTGTAAGTACTATAAAGGGTAAGACTCTCATATAGCTTTCCATGTTTCATAAACAATTTCCCCCTTTTGCGTTTGTCTATTTCTTTTTCTAACAATAATTGCCCCATAGCAAGACATTTAGAATGCTTTAACCTATATAGTAATATTTAATCAGTTTTGAGTCAGAGGTAGTTCCAGAGTCCAAAGATCTCTTATTCATAGTGTTGCTTGGTTCATTTGTGACAGAAAATATAGAGCAGAAATAGTGTGGAGTTCTTCAGAATAAAAAGAGACTAATAACAGCTGAAAGCTGTTAGAGAAGGGGGAATGCCTGGAAAGACACACTAGGAAACTTGTCTCTACTGTGAGAACCGCTATCCAAGTTCAACCTGAGATTCACAGAATACCAGGGGGAGGGGAATTTCTCATTCATCTAAGTCAAATCAACAGGGTTAAAAATGCCAAGGTAAGCCTGGGGAGATAGGTTGGGGTTCTAAGCGCCTACTTAGAAAGTGCACTGATTCAGGTTCTATCCCTGGTATCACATGCCCTGCTGGCCCACCCTGGGGGTGCCAAGCTGGCTGCTGAAACTGGGTGAATGCCTGTAATCCCAAAGCTGGGGAGGCTGAGACAGAAGGATCACTATGAGTGTGAGCTGCATAGCGAGACCCTATACCAAATAAATTAATAAATAAATTAATTAAAAATGCCAAGATGGGGACAAATATTGCAGCCAAAGCATTCTCTTCACCCCGATTCTGTAGAATTTCTGCAACTCTCTCTCCATCTATCACCTGTGCTCTGCCTTTTACAGCCTCTCTTTGATATTAACCTTCTACCCATAGCAGCCATAGACTTGTCTTGGGCTGTTGGTACAATATCTAGGTGTGTCCATTCTCTTACTGAATTAGATCATTCTGTGGTACTACAAATAGGGAACACGATGTGTTTGTTAAACGATAGCCAGAATATCTGTGATATTTTTCAAATGTGAATATCATTTCCAAGTGAAAGTCGGTTGTCTACAAACAATGTGTGCATCTTTCCCTTTTATCTTTTAGAAAATTAACTTCCTCTTAGAACTAATACTTCACCAACTTTTGTTGTGTCATCCTCCCATGCAAATTATAAGGCCTGTTTGTTTTATCTGTTTATCATTTTAAATTTTAGTTGTCTTCTCAAAAGAGCATTTTCTTACAGAATTAACTAGACAAAATAAAATCAATGCATATAGGGATAGAGACAGTAAAAGGAACACAAGAACAATTATAAATGAGCTGAAAGTTTCATGCATTTTCTGGAATAGAAAAAGCCCTTTAAAATCAAAGATGATAGTACTAAATGTATGATTTTTTATATTATGATCAGTATTTTTAGAGTCATCAGTGTAAGATCAGAGAACTCTCTCTAGATATAAAACAGTAAATAAAATGAACAAACATTTCCTGAATCATCCAAATCAAAGACAGCTTGATGCTCTGTGTATAGGAATCAACCCTCACCAGGGAGTTAATTCCACGATCTACTTCCAATACAGTGCTTCAGGAGTGCTTTCTTGCGTTTGTATTCTCTGATCCATCACCTGACTATTAGTCCAGAATTCACATCCAGGTTCTATTTTCATATTGTCCTCTTCACTGTCTATTTTATTGGTCAAAATCACTTTTATGTCCTTCATGCCACCGAGGACAACTTTCTGCAGTTAATGATGATGCAAGAAATTACTGTGTGATAGACAAAACAATAGAGAATTGCCAATAGAAATTATAATGAACCCGGAATTTGGAGCTCAAATTCAATCTTTGCTATGCAAACACCCATAATTTTACATAATCTAATTATTTGGCTGAAGTTATATAACCATCTGATTTTTCTGGTTTATACATACAAATTTAATCTTGATATTTATGATGGTGCTATTTGTGGAATTTTATACACTCATATTTTATGATTAATATTCAAGATAAACCTATCTTTAAAACTTGTCAAGTGGCCTGTTTTGTATATTATCTAAGGCCTATTATATAAAGTACTATATGATTATTGTCAAGCACTTATTCATTCAAATAACAAATATGTGAATCTTTAAATGGTATTCTTTTGATAGCAATCACCTAGGTAACAAGAGAGGCAAAATCTGTCCTTTAAAGAATCTTACATTTTCATGGAAATAGAGTTGTCACATTGATGAGTAAAAGAATGAATAAATAAAACAAATTCAAAGTATCTCACTTGATGATCTAACAAGCTTCTTCTCATTTATAAGAGAATAAGGCCAGCCAGGTAGCTCACTGGACTAAAGCGCCTGCTTAGGCAGATGCAGTGGCCGGGGTTTGATCCCCAGCCAGCCGTGCCAGCCCTACCCCCAGAGGGCACTGAGATGGTGATTGAGACCAGGCATGGTGGCATGCACATGAAATCCCAGCTCTTGGGAGGCTGAAAACAGGAGAATCATAAGTCCGATCTACATAGTGAGACCCTGTAGACCCTGTCCTAAATACATAAAAAATGAATTATAGGAATTATTAGTTCTATGTGGTATTCTATATTCAAATTTGAGAAATTTAATGTTATATGCTAGTATATTAATTAAAGATCTTTGAGAGAATGATATGAAAACAGAAAATTTAAAAATCTTGAACTTTTCATGGTTTTATTTATGGACACTTGTGTTCAGCTACATCTGTGAGCCCTTATTTTCTCATGCCAGTGTGAAATTGACTAATACATGCTCATTTCATTTCATTGCTTCCAGGAGACAGTGGAAGTATGTGTATGATGTTTAACACATGCAAGTACTGTGCATGGAACGAGTTCTTCAAAAACTAGTCTCCAAAGTGAGTCTCTGGAGGCGAGGCCTATGGGAATTGTAGTTCACGAGAGAGGAAACACATGAAGAGAGTTAGAGTCTTCCTGGTGCTCCCTAGAGGGAGCAGAGCAATCCCCTCTTCCTTCTGTGATATACGGACCGAGCAAGGAGCAAGAAGGCCCTACTCAAATCTAAGACAGGCCCTCACCTACCAGTGCCTTGTTTTCCAACTCTCTAGGTTATCAAAATGTAAGGCATAAGTTTCCATTGTTCATGGGCCATCTAATTTATGCTGTTTTGTTACAGTAACCTAAGCAGTCTGAAGCAGTAATCTATAACATGTAAATCATCAAAGAAGCAATGCTCAATTAAAGAAGTAAGTTGGATTAACTTTATTGTCTCCTATAAAGCTAGGACAAATAACTTTCCTGAATAAACTGGAGTAGATGCACTTTATATGTCTTAAGTTTCACCAAGTCTTTTTGATTTTGAATATTAATATAGTATTAGAAAGAAATCTTAGAGATTATTTAATTCAAATAGCCTCTAGAGTTTATGACTTAATTTGTAGCTTTCACAGAATGTGTGTGTATAAACTGTGACTTCAAAATCCCCAATGAAGAGGAGCTCAGAACTTATCTGAAACAGCTATTCAAAGCGATACTGAAAATATGTTCTCAGGTTGGAGCTGAATGTCTTCCCATGACCTCTGCCTAAGTCTGTCAAGCTGATGCGGTGGATAAGGACACCCATTACTAAGTGTGACTAAAAGCATTATAGATTTGTATACTTATTATGATTACATTTTAGCTAGTTTTTTTGCCTTACCATTGAAAAAGAAATGACACGACCTTTTCAAGTTTTGGTAAAGTAAAATTTGAAGTAACAGCACCAACTCAGTTCCACATAAGGAAAAATTTAAGTTATCCCACTCTTTTCAATTTTTAAACTTTTCTTACATCTCTGCCACATAAACCAAAGTGACTAAGTCATTTAGAAGTCAGACCTGAATTTTGTTGTTTGTTTGTTTTTGAGGAACTGGGGATTGAACGCAGGCCCTTGCGCTTGCCAGGGAAGCGCTTATTCCACTGAGCCATCTCCCCAGCCCCGGTCATACCTGAATTTTGAAAATCAACATAGATTAATAAACATAACAGAAATTGTGTGGTTAAATGAATATGAATTCAGTTCTATTTTTGTCATTTATTTGTTGCTCAGAGAAAACATTTACTTTGAGTTCTTTCTAAATCCTTACTTTAAGAGAAAATAGTAATAACTTTACAAGAGTCATATGAGAATTAAATTTCATAAGGTGAATTAAAGTCCCTTGACAAAAAGTAATCACTTAACCTGCTTCTATTTCTTTTTAAAATATATAATAATATTGTTCACTGGATGATCAAAGTAAAATTTGATTTTTACTAAGGAAGTGGAATAACTTTAAGCTGATATAATGTTTAGAATCTTAATAGAATTAATTAATACAGTAAATATCAAAAAAGAGTGGAAAAATATTACACAAGAAATATCTTAACTTGTAATATATACACTTAGCATTATGTATTGCTTGACCAAATTCTGAAACCAACTTGATAGAGATCAACAGAAAAGAGACTTTTATGGACACTTGTTCAAATCTTAATAAACTTTGCATGCATATATAATTTAGCCACTTGTCTCAGTTACTTTACTCTTATTCCTGAGGCAAAATACCCAACAATCAAAATTAAGGAATAAAAGCTTTATTTAGCTCAGTTAGTGGAAGTCTCAGTCCATGCTCAGCTGTCTCTGAGGCAGAGTGGTACATGGCAAAGGATACCCATTCATGGTAGCAGAAAATAGCAAAGTGTAGAGAGAGGAGCAGCAGCTATAGCAACTAGCAAGCCTCTCTCCCTTCCTTCTATTGTAATTCAGATTACCCATGCCAGGGTGGGTGTAGCACCCACACCCATAATCCCAGCATTGGATCATGAATTAATGACAAACTCTAGAAGCTACCCCCTAACTGAATGAGGCTTTGGGGTGATAGTTAGACACAAACCATAATGACACCAGTAATATAACTAAATTCTCCAATATCAGAATTCTGAAAGCCAATGAGAAAGAAAGTAGTAGTTTTTGTGAAAAAAATTACTTAAAACCACTCAAAACAGCAACTTCATTGCCTGAAGGATTTGTTATAAGCACAATCCAGAAAAATCAAAGGATCTATTAAGATATATGGGCTTAAAAGAAAAATATGAGATAAAAAATTTCTGATTTTAATATTTAAATAAAACCAGTGTGATATTCATAGCCCTAATATGATGAAAAATAAATTTCAGCTAACAGATAACCTGTATCTATTGTTTAGTATTTATATGGAGCTCAGATCAGAACAGAATGAGGCACTGAGTGATAGTGTTTAGTTTGAAGCATGCCCCAATTCTTAGCAAACATCCCAGAAGGACACTGGAATATCGAAACAGCTCAGTTCAATTCTGTTCCTGAAAGCCCCTGATTCACAGCATAGCAAATAGAAAGGATGTCAAATAGGAAAATTGAAGACATTCTTTATTAAGCAAAAATACATTTTCATATCTAAATGACTCATACTGAATATCTTTCAACATTACGAGTGCATCCCTTGATGACATCCTCCATCAGCAGACACCAAGACGCATCTATTAGGCTCTCATGAATTGTCCAGGGCTTCTCTCAAGCTTGGATGCACAACTGATTTTCTTAGAAACATTGGCTGGTAACAATGCATCCATCTCAAAACTCATGTCTCCTGAGCACCCTGAGTCCTCTGGGAGCAATCCTGGATGTCAGAATTTTCTGTGAGTATATTAGCAGTGAAAAATTTGGTTTATCTTTTTTTTTTTCTGTATAACGAGGAATTTAGAATTAGTAAGAAGAGTGCTAGAACTGGAAGCACAAGGACCACCTTTGGATCTTGACTTTGCCTCTTATTTCTGGTCTAGGACATGCAGCTGTCCTGAGCCCATTCCCTATCTGTGGAAAGGGAATGATCATAAGATCCTGTGGGATACCAAAGAGCATTCAAAATAATGCTACATATGAGAGCATTGTGTAGACTGCAAGTTGTGACATTATTCAGAGGTCAAGGTTTTTTATCCTCAAAATAGATTTTCTAGCTGTCCAGGTATTCTAATCATTGCATAGCCTCATAAAATGCATTCTTCTGCCTCTGTATGCATATGGATTCACTACCTTTCACAGAATAACACCTTTTTTATTCTCCACAGCTTTGTGGGCCACTTGGAAGTACTCGTTGCATAGATGAAAACTGACATTGCATTGCATCGCTAAAATCCTAGTTTATAAGTAGAAATAGGACCAAAGAGGCTAGCAAATCATTCCAATGCATTTTGGTTTATCTCTCTTGAGGCACTAAATGGCTAAATGGAAAATAATTTACAAGAAGTTGATTCTTATTCTAATCCCCCTATCCCCAAATATGTACGTGGGAATAATTAGACTCGACATCCTATATGAATGTCTCCAAAATCTGAAGAAAAACAGGAGATGCTGGGCAACGTCAAGATGCTGTTCTGGGAGGTTCTCCTTTCCAAGATGACGAACAAAAGGAATGACGGTAGTGCCAAAAAGGGCCATTGTCATGTGCAGCCTATTCACTGCATGAACTGCACCCGGTGCATACCCAAGGATAAGGCCATTAAGAAGTTTGTCATTGGGAACATAGTGGAGGCCACTGCCATCAGGGACATTCCAAAGTGAGTGTCTTTGATGGTCATGTGCTTCCCAAGCTGTATGTGAAACTGCATAACAGTGCGAGTTGTGTCATTCACAGCAAAGTGGTCAGAAATGGATCTCATGAAGCCCGCAAGGACAGAACTCCTCTACCCCAATTTAGACCTGCTGGTGCTGCCCCACGACCTCCACCAAAGCCCATGTAAGGGGAGTTGGGTCTTAATGGACTGAAAAAAACTCTCTTGAGAAAGAAATAATAAATTGAATGYTATACTTAAAAAAAAAAAAGATGCTGTCCTGTATGTAGCAACTTGTACTTAACTAGGCAAAATGATGCTTCAGGAATAAAATAAGTTTTTCCCTTCTTTCATCTTTACTCTTATCCTCTGATATTAAGAAGAGCAAGAAACCTGCATACACACATTTTCTTTTATTTTAGTATTCACTCCAGGGAATTAAAAGTCATTTCCTGCTCATGAACAGAGATCCCTGGTGCTTGGAATGATGGGAAACTTCCAGGGTGTTCACATACTCATTGATGTCCATAGCACTGGGCCTTTGCATCTGCTCTTCCTGTTTCATTAAATAATCCTTTGTACTAGATACAGTTTGTAAATGTAAATGAAATGTGAATCAAGCAACACTCCTAAATTTTGTGCACTTAAGGCTACACATGGTCCAATTCTTCACTGTTGCCATGACACCTACTGTCTCTGTGATTAATCTTAGCAATTGAATGCTAATTTATTACTAGGTTATCATATAACCTTTTGTGAATGCAGGGTGTGTGACTATTTTTTTTTATTTCTATTCCTTACTTCAGTGCATAGAAAAGAGGGCACACTTAATACATGTAGATAAATGCACTAAAGGAAGACAGGTTTGCAATTTTATCAATATTAATTAATTAGTTCCCTTTTACACACATGTTTTATTCTTGGTAATAAAATAAGAGGAACCAATCCTTTACATCAATGTACTTTTAAAGTTATTAAGAAAAAGTGTTATAAGTTTCAGAATAGATTTCCCCTACATCACATAAATTCAATTTGCAAATATATTGTAAAATGCATACAAACATCTTTGTACCAAGGTCAGGCATTTGAGCTCTAAAACTTAGTTTTGTTGTACTGAATACAATACTTTTCTCCTGAAAAGTAGAAAGAGAAAAATTTCAAATGATAAACAAGTTCATTAAATATTACACCAAATGCTATTTTTAGGTGTTTGTGTCTGAGTTGCAAAACTTACAGTATTATTTATGACATTTATCAAATGATATTCAATTTTTTAATTTAAATTTTTATTAGTATATAATTGCATCGTATAGTTATTATATCCATTGTGGAGAGTTGGTACACGTATGTAATATATCTTATTTATTTAAGACCCTTTCCTTCCTTCTACACCCTGCTCTTATATCCTTCGTTAGTTGGTTTTATTCTGAAGTAGTTGGTTGGTTCTGCGGGTGAAAATGCTCCTTGCAAATGATCGCTGTAGTTGCCTTATTACTATTTGATAGGTATTCTTCATTGTTTATTTTTCATTTTCCTGTGGAACGATTGTATAATCTGGCATATATATGTGCTTCATTTTTTGTTTTAGAAAGCATCCATTCCCACACAATCAGTTTCGCTTATTTTTAAAAGCTGTGACAATGTAGGGAGATTTTACAAATGTGAGTGCAGAGGAAAATAAAATGGGCTGAACTCCATTCGATTCCTTGATAACTGGATGACTCTGAGCAAGTCAACGAAACAGTCTGAATTTCCTTTTATTAGCTGCTAAATGAGGCTGCTTGTTCCTGCTCGGAACCGTTGAAAGGTTCAAAAGGAGATAATGCACTCAGCCTAGAGCCTGCTTCCAGCTCTTACTGACTATATAATAAGATGGTGGCTGCCCCCGTTGCTTCTATGTTCCTCATTATCAATCCTTCACTTGTAACTTTCAGAGATTAGGGTCCGCGTTTTGTTTACTGCTTACTGGGTCAATGGGGGGTTCTATTCTGTTTTAAAATGTGTTTATATTCATTTTTGACTGCTGCAGAGATCCTAACTAAACATACTGAAAGCTTTGTGCTGGTTGTCATTAATACCATAAATCAGATTGTATTATTTTTCTTCACTTTGCATTCTTTTAAAAAAATCTTGTCTTTTGTTTTTTCTTTTAGGAAAAAATAAAACAAAATTTCATAACAAAATAACTATAACAACAGTATTTAATACATTAAGTGTCATCATTTTCAAAGCATTTAATCAGAATACAAGACATCCACAAGAAAGATACCCTCCTACAAAGAAGGAAAAAAAAAACCCAAAAATTAGCACAAAATTTTCTTTTTAATTAATTGAGAGAAACTTATGGTATAAATGAAACAAATTAGCACATAAATATTAAGGTACTTTTGAAACAATGGGATAAATAATTTGGGAACCATTTGAACCTCTTTCCACTTCCTATTTATGTATTTTCCATTCTGTTTCATATATATATATGTGTGTGTGTGTGTATGCATATAGGTGTATATGTACATATATATGTATATATGTATGTATATATTCATTTGTTTATTTAATCTGATATTCTGAATTTTTCATATAAGATAAACCAGGTGATATTTAAGCTTATTTGTCTGTCTTACTTCACTCTGTATTATATTGTGGAGTTGCATCCACTTGCCTATGAGCTCCTAAGCCTTCCTATACAGCAGCATAGTACCAATCTGTGTGTATCATATTGCCTTAGTCATCATCTGTTGATGGACATAGACATTGTTTCCAAGCTGTAGCTATTTTACATTGTGCTGCTATTACCTTTGTATACTTAAATACAGGTAAATTGTGTTTTAGTTTTGCCAAATAACCTTCTTTTACACTGTGAGAATATTCATGTGTAAAGAAACACGTAAAGAAATACTAGCTTTATGGGTCTAAAACAAGTAAAATAGTCCATATTTGGTATAACTTCTGAATTAGTCTTAAAATTTTCATGACAGATTTTTTTTTAATTTTAGAGAGAATCTTGAAATGTATGTACAGAGATAATGAGAAAATTCAAATGATGTAGACTTGTAAAAGCTATTCCTTTTCTTCCTTCAACTGATTTTTTTCATTTTATCAGTGAAAATCTGAACGCCCTACTCTATTAAGTGAGAAACCTGATTCCCTGTTATAGAACAACTGGATGGAAAACTAACCTAAGGTAAATAAAGCAATACCCTGAAAATTAAAAACCATTCATGGGTAACATTTATCCATCCAGCCACCTAGACTTCCAGCGGAGAATTCAGTTATTGATCACTGGCTCAATAATCAGTTGTCAAATTATGTAATGAAATTTTATGGTAACAACAATGAATATAGCCATGGTTTATATGGTTATTTAGCTCACAATAGTGCAGGAAGGAAAGATATACAAGCCAGTCCTTAGAACTTTAGGATGCTTTTTATAAAAACAATGATGCCAAAAAATCACTTCTATAGCTTTGGGAAGATTTTTCCAAAAACTCTTCGATGTACTCATTTGTCACATGGGTAATGAAAAAGATCTCATTCTTCTCTGAGATTTTCAGACCCTTCTTTGTTAGTATATCTCTATTTTTTCTATATTTTTGATTAGATTGTAACCTTTAGGAAATATTATTTTATCATTTTTTTAAGCAGTTCTACTGAGACAGAAGATAAAGACTATAATCTACCAAACAACCTCTTATAAAAGCACAAAGATCTGAATTGCATCCTCTGGATTGCTTTTGGGTTAAATGTAGGTGGTCTTGGACATGTCAGCTCATTGTCATAAATACTATCAGCTGGGTGGCTGCCACAACTTTTACTTCTTTCAGGTTTAAAGTCTTTAAAGTCCAAGTCCAAGGCTCAGGCAGTTGATGGCTGCTGAAGGCTCTCTTATTAGTTTGCAGACAACCTTTTTCAGGCTGTGTTCTCAAGTGGATGAGAGAAGAGACCATTTCTCCCATGTTTCTTCTTACGATGGGGTAAGCTCTTCCATGAGGGCTTCTCTCCCCAGACCTCATCAGCTCCCACAGGCCCTCTTCATAGTGCTGTCACACTGAGGACGAGGACTTCAGTATGGAAGTACAAATATTTGGACCAAAATGCTGGGCTATCAACAATCTTATGTCCAATGCCAAGAGGGTATTTTAGGATTTATTGTAGCTTCTACTGGCTAGCACTCATCATTTTACATACGGTACAGTGTCTCTAGCGCTAATTGTGTGACTTTGAACAAGTTGCTTAATCCTTTCTTTCTTTCTTTCTTTCTTTCTTTCTTTCTTTCTTTCTTTCTTCTTTTTTTGGTACTGGGGTTTGAACTCAGGACCTTATGCTTGACAGGCAGGCACTTACGCACTGAGCTATCTCTCCAACCATGCTTAAGCTTTATGTGCCTCAATAGTACCTTCCTTCACAGTGTTTATGAGGAATAAAATTAGAGAATATATATGAGTTCACTAAACTCATATAGGCATATAGTATGAATTTAATAAGTAACATTTTCATTGTATTATATATAATATTTATATACATTTAAAATATATTACACAGTAATAGAGTTATTTAATATTTCTTGTCTATCTAAATCAATTTTAAGTTTTAAATAAGCTAGTATGTTATTTCTACAAAAAATTACAATAATAATGTTGCTTAGGTCAATAATATCCTCATGTTATACAGGATCATGGATACTGGGGACTAATAGCCCTGCGAGACAGAGGTGGAATGAAACTCTGTGATGTGACAGCTGAGGACATGGATATTCCCAGAATATCATCTTGTACTTAAATTTGGAGGCTGAATGCTGCCCAATACAGCTGTGTGGAAGATATTCATTAAGGGAGTCCTGGGTGGAAGATAAAATTGTCAGAGACTCGCTATTTCACACCACCACTAGGTCACTATGTCTGAATGTATTATTGCTATCAATGCAGCTTTCAAGAAATGTAAAGGAAAAAAAAA
>NDGN011443732.1:0-14187 GCA_002564285.1 Tympanoctomys barrerae
GAGAAGAGAAGAGAAGAGAAGAGAAGAGAAGAGAAGAGAAGAGAAGAGAAGAGAAGAGTAGAGTAGAGTAGAGTAGAGTAGAGTAGAGTTGAGTTGAGTTGAATTGCTGTTGAAAATTAAGTCATACTGGTGAATAGGCCCCTAATCCAGTAAAACTAGTGTTCTTTTCCAAAAAGCACCATGTGAATAGACAGAAATTGCATTCAAGGAGGACATCATGAGAATAGGAAGGGCAAGGTCAAATGCCAGAGATGGCCAGCAAACCCCTAAAAGTCATGAGAAAGACATGAGACAGATGCTCCCCTACAGCCTCCAGAAATAACTAACCCGCTCACACCTCAGAATTTCAGCCTCCAGAACTGTGCTCCAATGAGTTCCTGTTGTTTAAGACACCTACTTTGTGGTGATACGGAGTCTGGAGTACGGTGGGTCTTGAAGTGTGCATGCACTGCGGTGAGGTCAGGACAGATGCAAACCTAACTCTCAGGGGTACTGCTGGGCATCGAGCTGGGCACCCAGCCTCGGGGTCCATTCTCAGCAGAGAGGGGACGAGAGAGAATGAACGGGTGTAGCCAAGAAGTCAAACAGATTTTGAACATTTACACACACACACACGCGTAAGTGAAGAGCTGGGTCTTTTAATCAGCTTGACCTAGTAATTATGTCACAGTGTAATCATTGCACAATGCATTCATTCAATACATAACATTTTTTTCCAAAACGAAAAGGGTAGGAAGAGAAAGGAAAATCCTACAGGTCCGTCCTGAAAACCCAGAGCGCTCCTCAATCCTTTGATAAAGTTCTTGCGAGCTCCTTATCACATTTAATTCAAGACTGCTCATACTGGATCCTACCTGGTACCCTCTACATTTGTGATTTCACTGGCAGACAGTTTAGAGTTGAAGGATAAACATGATTACAAAGTACCTGGTAACCACGATCCCAGTTTTATTTCATTGGACTTTACTGGCGCATTGAGGAAAGCAGTGTTGTGTTTGCTTCCTTTCTGTCCTCCCAAAGCACTTGAACTCTCAACAGAGTCTCCAGGAAGATACTTCCTCCTCTAGCGCTCCAGTGTGGCTGACTCAGACCAAGGAGCAGAAATCAGCCTTCAGTTTTGATCTCTTCTCAGGTCATTATTTTGCCCTCCTTAGAAAATTTTTCTGCTACCAACTCCTTTATTCTTGCCCTTCCTCCACTGCCAGTCCTCTCTTCCTAGGATGCCACATAACTGCTGTTATCTCCCAGGCGTAAAATTCAGGCAGGTCTCTCACTAACTGGTTGGGTTCAATAATTCTACTGTAACTAAAATACTGAACATCTCTAAGTGCAACCAACACATCACACAAAACGATGGCTTCACAAGTGATTGTGTCTCTGGCTGAGTCTCTTTCCAGTCTTCGTGTAAAGTGCTCTGCTCTCACAGTCATTTGTCTCAAATAACAAACTGAACTTTTCCATCCCAGCCCTAAAGAAAGAACCAAGGAAACCAGTTAGCGGAAAGGGCCGGATTTAACGGAGAAGTATATTCAATTATAAGGAAGAAACTGATCGCCTCATGGGAGTCTGGATTTTAAAAAGCAAGGCAGCAAGAGGCAGTATCAGCTATGTCTGGGTATGTGCTGATGGAGAGAAAATGAAATGAGAAATGCACTTCAAAAATAATTCCAGCAGAAAAATATATTTAATAACCACTCAATTTAGGAAATATAAACTATAATGAAAATGCTTCAAAGTGGCTTTAAGGAGTTTTATTTTATTTTCCTGAAAAGCATTATAATATTGAATGCTGTAAAATAAGACTGTAGAGAAAAGCAGGGAACACTGGCTTTTGAATTTTCTAAGTCATCTCATCCACATTCCTAGTAAAAACCTCAACGACTGACAGATGCAACTATAGGTATCATTATAAACGCTACAGTAACTTACATGCTTTTTCTTTTTATTAAAAAATAAACAGGCATACTTTAATTATTCACTAGAATGTTAATATCAAACCCACATGATAGCAGCTAACATTCTACAAACAGCTTTCTACCCGCTTTGTGTGACATGGATGATCTAAAATCTTTCCAATTTCATTGACTATTCAGTGCCTTTCTGTTGTCCCTGCCCAATTTAGCTGCTTCTTAACACAGGAAACTTATTTTCAATGCCCCAGTTGGTGATACATTTTTACAGAAAGCATCTAGTGCACTCCTACTTGCGGTGCCACCGAGCAAACCATCGCTGTGACAATCCAAGCAAGGGTATGAATTTCCTTTTCCTCCTGAATCCCTGAAACAATTACTGCAGTTCTTCATCTTGATTTACACACTCTGCTCTGCTAATGCTGTCTATACCCAAACAGCAGCCCATTTTACCTTCCTGGCCTTATCGGATTTCCTTTTAAAATGTGAATTTTTTCCCCCTTGTTATAAGAACAGAAAAATATGGCTATGGTGGCGGGGCGTGTTCTGCAGTGAGCCGGTAACAGAAGGAGCAGGTGAAAGCCTTGGAAGCAGAGGCTAAGGCCCCTGGGCAGGGGCAACCTGGTGGCTCTTCAGCTCCCGTCCCGACAGATCTGCGGCTGCGTCGCGCTCCCTCCCTCGCCTCAGCAGAAGGTCACCCCAAGCACTGTTAGTTGGGCCCCAGTGCTGAGCCCAGCCAACACTCTGTCCACCGGTGCTATCTCTGAGCAACAAATCCCGCCACTGTACCACTACTACCAAGTGTCTGGAATGAGTGTGGATGCCATAATAATCTTTGTCCCCGGTGTCTGGCACATGGCAGACATTCCATGAGCCCCAAAGGCTGAGCAAAGGAATAAAGTACCTACCACTTCAGTCTGCTGCTCAGTCCTGACAGAAACCTTCCAGGTTCCCAACCAAGGAAACCTAGATCCCTCAGACAACACTTAGTCCCAAGCTACTTATCATTTTTTTTTTTAACATATTTAGTACAGGGTCTACAGGGTCTCACCACACAGATTGGACTCACAGTATTCTCCTGTTTGCAGCCTCCAAGTGCTGGGATTACAGGTGCATGACCACACCCACTCTCTTTAGGACTCCAGGTTAGCTGTGCCCCTGCAGTGCATGGAAAAGGTGTCCCAGTGGTTTCTGCATTTTCACAGCACCAAACACACACTCTATTTTTAACTCCTTCATCAGACTAAGACACAGGCCGTTGTTTAAATGCCAGGGAAAGATCAGATTTAGTTTCCTCTCTCTCTCCTCTCTGTCCGGTAAATACTGCTACATCCTAGATGAAGCTGCTGATGCTTAAATGGCAACAACCCTGGCACCTGTTCTTCCTAACCAGCCTCTTTCCCTCTCCCCATTCCTGTCTTCCCCCAGGCACTCAGCACCTCCCAACTAATCACTTTCTCTCATCCCCAGTGGACATTGGAATTGAACAAGCCCCTACTCAAATCTAAACCTAGCTGGAAAGAGAAACCTTTGCACTGCTTTCATGGAGTAGAAGGATTAAAATCCATGTTTTTAGAGACCTAAATCAGAAATATCAATTCACGTCCTTACAAAAATACAGCTACACCTGTTGGTTAGAACCTACAGAGCTCTGGTTCCATAGCTCACCTTCAGGCTGGCCTAGAGACAAAACTGCCATGTATAATCTTATTTCTGTGGGAAGGGTAGGTTCAGCATAGCACACAAGTGACTCCTAAAATAAACAGCTACCAGAATAATCAGCTGGTTAACTGAAAATGCCCTAAAATTCCCCCTCGGAACTTGACACTCTTTCTCAAAACACTTTCTAAACTACAAGTGCCAGTAGAAAGACCTCCTGTCTTATCATCCAGAAACCTGCATTTCAGGGCAGAGGTTCACACTCCTGCTTCCACTACAGAAGGCCCGGCGAAGCTCTGCAGAGTACTTTGTTGCAAACGCAGATTCCCTGGGCTCTGATCAAGGCCATTAAAACCAGATCCTCCAGGCTTGTATCTTTTCAACAGTTTATTTTAAGAAGCCCTTCAGGAAGCTCTACAGTGGAGTCCAGGTGAAGGAGTTGCAGGTTAAATTTCCAATTTGAAAAGCGTATTTTCCACACACTGAACTAGTGCTTGAGAAGGCAAAAAGTTACATATACAATCACTGGATTTTATGCCTTTTTTAGAGCCATGTTAAAATTTTAAAAGGGAAGAAAAAAAATTGTTACTATATTTCACTCCCTCAGATACGTAGTTTCATCTTCCTAACAATGACATTTTTGTATATGCTTCCATTAAAGTCATGATAAGCTGATGATTTCATCAACGCCCCCTCTCTTCTTAAAGTCTTTCCACTGAAGAGCTTGCTGAGCAATTTAACACACAGGGTCGGTCCCTAACTTCTTTATTCTAGTGATGGCAATGTAGCCTTTGTCCTGCTTCATCCAATTTTTCCCTCTGTTAACGTATCAGCCCAAATTTAAATGTTTTTTTCTTTTACTTGGTTGAGAAACTAAACCTAGAAACATGAAAATATTTTTTTCAAAAGCAAATAAAGAAATATTCACCCAAGCAGGAGGAAAGAACACAGGAGAATCAGTTGCTCCATTTTATAATATTATGGTACACTGTGTAGTCTCATGTCAGTATTTATTATCAGTCATTTAGTTTATGATAGAGAATAACTTTTGATTACTGATGCTTGTAGTATTACTCACTCTGTCTTGGACTGTTTGAAGATCTGTATTTTTATTACAAAGTCCAATAAAAATAAAGTGAAAAACCCATAGGTCCCAAAACTGATTCCTGGCTTGTGCTGTATGTCACTCTTTTCCAATCTAAAAAGTATTTCCTTCCACCGTTAGTCTCTGTCTCTTGCTCATAAGCAAATTTATCTCCTAATGCCTCATTCTTTATTTTAGCCATTAATCTCCCATTGAGAACCTTACCAAATGCTTTCTGCAGATAAAAATATTTAATATCTACTAGATTTCCCCAATCCACAAAACCATACAACACTGCTTTGAGGGAAAAAAGATCAATCTTTTGTACCTGGATTCAAGTTTGCTGCTTTGACTCACAGTACTTTTCTCTAACATCTTCACGTCTTATGTAGAAAAGGATATAACTAGAGAGTAGGAATTTTATTTCTGGGTGGGCATGGTAGTACATGCCTGTAATCAGGAGGATCGCAGGCACGTATGGGAGGCCGAGGCAGAAGGACTGTTGTGAATTTGAGGCCAGCATGGGACACCCAGTAAGTCCAGGACAGCCTGCACTATATAGTGAGACCCCGTTTAAAAAAAATATAGATATATATTTCTCCTTGCTGGATTATGCTCCACAAAAGATAAGCCAATATCCCAAACCCCAACACCTCAGCAGTGATCTTACTTGGAAATTGGATGTGTGGAGATGCCATTAGTTAACAGAAGATCACAGAGTAAGATGGGCCATTCTCTTACTGATGTCCTTGCAAGAAAAGCAGGGGAGACACAGAAAGAAAGGCATCATGTGACAGTGAAGGCAGAGATCAGGACAGTTACAAGCCAACGGATGTCAGGACCCCAGCAAACACTGGAAAGCTAGAAGAGGCAAGGATTGTTCCCTACAGGCTCCTAAGGCAGCATAGTCCTGTCCATGCCTTCACTGTGGACCCTACAGAAACCAAGAGAATAAATGTACCTCACCTAAACCGCCCCCCTTTGCAGTATGATGCCACAGCACTCTCAGGAACTAGCATATTCCTCACGCTTCCCCTTAGTTCTGCATTTTAGGGCCCAGATAAATGGACTGTGAACCAGGCTAAAATCTCTCTCTCTCTCACTCTCTCTCTCCCTCTCTCTCTCACACACACACACACACACACACACACACACACTGGCGCGGCCATATACAATCTGTCCCTGGGTGTATAAAACACTGTTCTCTTCTTCTACAGATTACAAGACTCTGAAACAGCATCAACAGGATTGCTGGGTAGCTCACGTCTATCTTAAGTCTTATGTATCTTACGACTGTGGGGCTGTCCTGCAGTTTGTGTTTAGAATATCGCTTATCTCCTCCTAGGCCCCATTCAACTTCTAGATGACTAGGACTTTAACAAAATTCTTTCTCACAGTAACTAGGACCAAACCTATCTTCCTATAACTTTAAAAAGCTGGTCCCAATCCTATTGCTTCCTTTCCCAGCAAAGCTTTATGAGTATTTGAACACAGTATTACAGTCCAACAATTCTTCCTTTCCATCACTGCACACCCACTTTCTTTTCAATCACTCTTACAGGAACGCTTCAGCGTCCCTGGTCCTTTGCTGACTTCCCTTTAAATAGGCTCCTCTATCACTCCCACTCCCCCAACCCCGTCCTCTCTACCCTGTTCCTTCATCCCACATGCCTGCAGCTCCGGTGTCTCTCATCATTCGTCAGCTGCAGAGAGCAAAGGGCCACTTTCCTTGGCTCTCCTCAGCTGTTCTCTCAGAATCCAGGATATGGGAATCTGAAAATAAGTCAGAACTTTTCTGCAGAACCCAAGTGACTGTGTCACAAGTCCAGTCCCTGCTAATTTTCCACATGTGTCATTACATGGCTATCAAAGAACAAGTAAACCCCAAAGCAGTGGATGCTGCCTGAGGAACACCCTGCTGCTCTGGAATCAAAGGGGAAGGAGGAGAGACTCAGTTTGCACTTAACAGCTCCATTCTGCTGGAGCGGGTGCTTCTCTTGCTGCCCCTATCTATGAATATTAGCCCTCAGCTTCTGACAACTATTCAAGCCTTCAGTCCAAATTGCCCTGCCCCTTGATCCCTCTTGCTCCACGGCTTTCAGGTTTTTTTTTTTAATTTTATTTTTATTTATTTATTTATTTTGTATTTTTAGGGAGGGGTCTACAGGGTGTTCAGGGTCTCACTGCTAGATCAGACTCCTAGTGATCCACCTGTTTCCAGCCTCCCAAGAGCTGAGATTACAACGCCCACTCTCCACTGCCATCTCAGCGCGCCTGGGGGGCAGAGCCAGCACAGCAGGCCCGGAGATGGAATCTCTGGCCCCTACACCTGCTGAGTGTTTTAATCCGCTGAGCTTTTTGGCTGGCCCTCAATTTTATTTTGAAGAGTAAAAACAAAAGCAAAAACAAATAGCAGAAACAATGACAGAAACAGGGTACCATACAACAATTCATATGTTAACAGATTTTCCATACAAAAATAGCTGATTAGCCTGCCCAGCCCTGCCAGCCCCGCCCCAAGGGCACACTGAGCCAGCAATTGAGACTGAGCGTGATGGTGAGCGCCTGTAATCCCAGCTCTTCGGAGGCTGTAAACAGGTGATCACTACCAGTCAGATCTAGTGGTGAGACCCAAACACCCTGTAGACCCTTCCTTAAGATACAAAAAAAAAAAAAAAAGCTAATTAACAATGGTTGTTGTATTATCTATTTTTATTGACAAGCTCTCCCAGCTCAAGACCATTGTGAACACATCCATCTCTATTCCCCAAAAGTATACCTAATAAGTCCCCTTGCATAATTAGATATTGCAACTTCATACTGACTCTGGTCCTCTAGAGAACACTAATTATTTTTTGTTTGGGTGTGGTACTACAGATCGAACCCCAGATTCTCTGCAACGAGCTACATCCCCAGTCTTTTTTATTCCACTGAGCCATCTCCCCAGCCCCTACATCCCCAGTCTTAAAAAAAAAAAAAAAAAAAATTATTTTTAACTGTGAGACATAGTCTCACTAAGTCTCTGAGTTGCTCACATTGCATTCAAATTGTCTCCCTCCTCCCGCAGGCTCCAAGAATTTTGTGCTAATAGGCATGTGCCACCACGCCCAGCTTCAAAATGTGTTATTTATAAATATATCCACTGCTGCCCTTGTCCATATCCCTGACCCAAGTCCTCACTAAAAACACCCTGTGTCTTATACATGCTGGCCTTGGACCCTGTAAATTCCTCTGGGACAATGAGGTTCAGAGGAGGTAGCCAAGTGATGTCGAAAAAGACTGGGTTACATTTCTTTAAATGTCATACACTAAAATTTTTTTATTTTCCTCCTTTTTTTCTCCCACAAGTCTATCCATAAAGAAGCAAAGAAGACCCCTTAAATGAATGACGTATGCATTAAAATGACCTGCATACACCAAAATGTACTGCCAGGTCCTGTACTCCTGGGAGGCACGAAGGTTGACTGTTCCTTTCCTTTCCAGCTTTCTGCGACAATAAAGGATAGCAAGAGGGTCAGTCAGGGTAAACTTTCTGAGTCTCTTTCAGGGCCTGAATTTAATCTTTCTCTGTGGTTGAGACAAAAAGTTTACTAGCTTTGGCCCTACAGGTCTAATTTTCAGGGCTAGTTTAAAGAATTCTAAATGAAATTACACTGCAAATCCTTTAAGGAACTCTAAATACATACTTTAAATCCTTTTAACTTTAACCTGATACACATCTATTCTTATGCATTTTCCACTAATAAACTTTCAACCGCAGCACATCTTTTCACAAATTATGTACTTCTCTATGAAAGGCAACATCTTATTTAAAAAAAAAAAAGCAGGCTGAAACACCACAGGGGTCTAGATATGCCATCTGGATCAATATTCCTTGAGTATGCAAGGATTTGCAGCCTAAGACAAAAAACTCAGTGTGACTTGGGACAATCCTCAAAAAAAGAAATCTAGTGTCATTTATAATTTGAATCATATTTAAAAATTTAAAAATCTTCGAGGTTAATTTGCTATTAATCACTGTATCTTTCTCGTGGGTTGGCTTCCTACTGTCCTACCCAGCTCCCTACCACTCCCGCCCCCACCTTATTACATCATTTAGTGACTTTGCTGGTATCCTCTCTTGTTTCTGCTTCATCTCATTGTTTTTGCACTACTTTGATCGTAACTGAGTTGAATGTTGAATACTCCCTCCCCAGGCTCCTCTTTTTATTACTATTCCGATTTCTTACCCACTGTGCAATTCCAGCCAAGTTCCCGACTCATTGTGCATTCCTTCAAGGTGCGCTTTCGAGCCCTGCGTTTTGTGCTAGTACTCTTCCTACAGATCTTCATCAGCACCTCACACCTGATGACATTATGATTGCATCTTCAGTGCTTCTCCACTCCAACCGTATTTATCACGCCTGTATTATTTCCAAAGATAAGGTCGAGAATAACTTCAGAGCAGAGCTTGTTAGCTGTTGCATGCATGCAAACAGTCCACCGCTGCTGAAAGATAAAAGCACTTTTCCATACGCTGGCGTTATTCTCAATGTGCACCTTTGTGGGGTTGAAATCCCTTAGCAGTAGATTGACCAGCTTTTAACTTCTCTTTTCTGCAAGCATGTCTCTTAATCTTGCTTCTTATCACCTTGTTCTTGGATTGCTTGAAGAAAAAAATAAATATGGCTCTCTGTTTTCTCTCCTGATTATAATCCCATCAAATTTACTCCTATCCTACCTGCTTCTTTTCACAGATTTTTTTTCACCATAATTCCTTTAAAGCAAATGGAAGGTCTATTTTCTTTTGACCAAAATGCCAAAGTAAAAACTGCTCCCTAGATCTTCCTGGCCTCTAGAACCACTTCTGAATTTACTAAGTTTAATGTCATATTACTGCTGTGCACTGCCAAAAAAAGACTTGGAAAAGGGCCAGCAAGACAGCTCAGAGGACTAAGCACTGCTTAGGCAAGAGCAGGGACCAGGATTCGATCTCTGGCACCACATGCAGTGCTGGCTCCGCTGCCAGGCACACTATACCAGCCACAGAGACCGAGTATGGTGGCACACACCTGTAATCCCAGAGCTGGGGAGGCTAAAAACAGGAGGATCACTATAAGTCCCAGCCGTTACATAGTGGGACCCTGTACCAAATCCTTAAAAAAAAAAAAAAAAGATTTAGAAATATAATTCTGTTCAAATATTTTTTTTTTCATTTTACTCCCTAAAATGACATGTTCAAACTCTATGAGGTTGTGTCATATCTGGAAAGATATATCTTTATTTTCAAATTTTGCTTTCATCTTTTCATTTGCTCTTACTTCTACTCTCTCTCATTCCCCCACCCCATTCATTCATGTATTTGAAAATACTCTCTTAAGCTCTACTAGATGCTACATATGATAGCAATCGCAAAGGAATAAAAACAACATGTAGTCCTTGGCCTCAGGGCGACTCAAGAGTTTTGGGGGGAAAACATGTAACCAGGAAAGACAACTGCTGATGATTTCACGTGACAAATACTACTGGTATGTAGCACTGTCCCAGGAGCATAGCAGTATGATTGAGTAATTAGTTGTCTCTACATGATCAAGGAGAAATTTGACAGAGTATAGAAGTTTCATTTAAATTTTTAAAAATAGCTAAGGAAAGGAAGGAAGGAAGGAAAACTATTAGAGAGGAAATGATATAAGAAAGACAGAATTACCTGGAATGTTTCCAAATATCTATCAGTGACCATATAGAACAGTTACAAAAAAAAAAAAAAAGATACCTCTAACTGATCTTACTATGTGTGAGTACACACCTCACAGGATTATTGTGCAGATTATTTATAAATACACTGAAAGTCCTTAAAGCAGTCCCTGGCACAGAGTAAATAGTCAAGATCTTTTAGAGTTCATTGTTGTTTTATAGGTTATATCATCTATTTTTCATCTACTCAAAATATTTTTATTTCATTTCTTGTCCTGCTCCTAGCTTGGTTCTACACAGCTGTAACTGCTGACTTATTGCAGTTAAATGACAATTTATTTGGGTACATATCTGAATCACTGATGTGACTGCTACAGCTACCAGAGTACAAAATTAGGGATGACAATGAACAGTGTTCTATAAAAATACAGTTAACTGGACCACAGCTAATTGCAATTTTCAATCAAAATTCTCCTTCCTTTCTTTCCTCCACCCCTCACCCCATCTGTCTTTCCTTTTTTAATAAGTTCACATCGAAGATTTATTGAACAATCCTACCAATATTGAATATGTGACCTGGGATCAGTATAGAAAAAATCCAGCTCAGTATCATATGTCTCTTACACCTATGTAAAATGGTTTTGAAAAGTGACATCCTTATTCATTGTAATAGGTGAGACAAAAAGGATCCAATTATATCTCCTCACTGGTGTGAGATGGGTGGATGGTAAGCTGACATTTGCAGCAACTTCAAGGAACTTCGCTTACAGTTCGTAATGCATTCATTTCCTTTAGTTCATTCAAATTGATAACCACGTTAATGTACTTGCACAAAATCACAAAATACACAGCACAAATCAAGAGCGCAGGACCTCTTACTCAGCTAAGTGTTCCTCCCTCTAAGATGTTACTAAACATGACAGCTGGGATTAATTGCGGCCATCTGACTGGTCTGGGAGTGTATCTGGGGGGTCAGAGCGGCATAACCTTGGGGTCTCTATCTGGTTCCTGGCTTTCCTCTCTGGTGTTCTCCTATTTTGTTTCCCCACCACCATGAATTCTGCAGCTCCGCTCTGCTCTACCCTTCCCCCATGAGGTTTCTGCCTTACAACTAGCTGGCCACGGACTGAAAGCTCTGAAGCTGTAAGTCAAAATGCTGTTTCCTCCTTTAAACTGCAGGTGTCAGGACCTAGCGGCAGGAGAGCTGAGAAGTACACCAGACAAAACAGGCTACTAAACATTCTGTCAGCTATCGTAGTCCATTGGTTCTTGCTATAACAGAATACCGCACAGTGGGTATACTATAAACAATAAAAAGGTATTTTATTATTCAGTTCTGGAGACTGGTGTTGGCATCCGGTAAGAGGCGCCATGCTGTATCACAACACAGCAGAAGGGCCAGCAAATGTAGTGCAAATAGAGAGAGACACGAAGCAAATGGGAGACAAGCTCAGAGCAAACGCCTGCTCATGACGACTGAGCCGCTCCTTCCACGTGGCAGGGGTGCAGACCTAAGCCCCTCTAAATGGCCACTTCTTAATACTGCTGTCCTGGGGATTAAACTTTAACACAAGGGCTGGAGGGAACATTCAAGCCATAGTATTGCCAAAGTGCAAACCTCTTGTTTTAAGTTTTTACTTAAAACGACGAGTAACTCCAGACTGACATAGTTGAAGACATCTCCACCCACTATTTCTCTGGAAAATCACTATTTGCAGAATCTAAATGGCTACCAAAATTATAAGATAAATTAGTGTTAATGACAAACCCCTTTCTCCTATTAAGAATTTTATTTTAAATCAATGAGAAAACAAAAGCAATGAAGAACTCAGATATAAGCAAGTGTAAATCAAACAAATGAAATATCTATAAAATGAACTGAAAAACTAGGAAATTGGTAGCTTAAAATATAGACTCTGAAATAATTCTGATGTACAAAGAAGAATTTTATACTAGCCACTATAAATATGTTCAAAGATGTACACAAAACATGATTTTGAATGAAATAATGGGACCCTCCATAGAAGAATGAAAACACTTTTAAAACTAAAATGGAAATTTTGACACAAAAAATGTGCAGTAGTAAACAGTCCACTAATTAGGGTTAAAAGCAGACTTGAGAACAAAATAAAGGACAACATCCACATGGATGAACAACAATCCATACAAATTAGCCAATTTAGAGTACACAGCGAGGTGAAAAAGATTTAATTAAGTAAGGCCTCAGTACCCCATGGGACAATAGCAAACACCCTAACACCTAGGTGCTTGGAAGTCCTAACAGGAAAAACAAATAGTAGGAAGCAGAGATATATTTGAAAAAATAGTTTTGATAATGTCTTCATTTAGTGGAAAATACCAACGTGCAGATCCAAGAAGTTCAGCAAACTCCAAGCAGGGTAAAGATAAAGAAAAGCACTTTTGGTACAATATGGTCATTTTAGAGAAAAACCAAGATAAGGAGAAAATACTGATGGAATACAGAGTAAAATGAAGACACTGCATGCAGGGAAAGAAGTAGAAATCTAATTGCAAGAAACGTGTGACATATTTAAAGCTGAAATGAAAATAAAAAATGTCAGCCCAGATTGGAAACTGTCCTTGAAATATAGAGGTAAAATAAAGACATTTTTGAATGAATAAAACCTGCAAGAATTAATCACCAGGGAATCTACACTATAAAAAATACTCATGGAAGCCACACAGGCTAAATGATATAAGATGGAAATTCAGATTTACAGAAAGAAACAAAGATGGAAATGATTTATGTGTGGGAAAATATGAAACAAGGCTGAGTTTAGTTTTTTCTTTTCATTTCCTCAAGATAAATAGTTATTAAAATTGCATCACTATTGTATGGAGCTTATAATACATGTAGAAGAAAATTAAAATAATTCAAAGGATCAAAGATGCAAATGAATCTATTATAAGGCACTTATATTTGTAACTTAAGTATAAAATGAAATGATATTAATTTTAAGTAGATTATGATAAATTAAGGATGCAAATTGTAAATGCTTGACCAACCACTTAAAAATACAAAGAGATTGAAGATAAGAATGCAACCTAAGAAATAAAAAGAAATGCTATAAAATATTTGGTGAACCCAAAAAGGGATAAGGAAAAATGGAACAAAAAATGTAGGTCAAAACAAGAAATAACACACAAGACGGCAGACATTACTACATCAATAGTTACAATATAAAAAGTCAAATGGACAAAGCATGCTAATAAAAAAAAAGAAATTATGTCAAGGAACTTTTCAAATAGCTGTCTCTCAGAGATACACTATTTAATTTTCTAAAATAAATTTATTCAACTGATACATAAAAACTAAAAGTTATACACATTAATGCAATAATAAGAGACATTTTGCTACATATATGTATTGCAGAGTGCTTAACTTCGGATAAGCATATCTATTTTGTCCAATATTTATCATTCGCTAGGCTGGGCTCACCTGTAATCCTAGCACTCAGACAGACTGAGAAAGGGGAATCACAAGTTCAGGCCCAGCCAGAGAAACCTGGCCACTTGACAAGACCCTATCTCAAAATAAAATATAATAAGGGACTGGAGATGTAGCTAAGGAGCATGGCGCCTGTCTGGCAAGTGCAAAGTCCTGAGTTGATTCCCAGTACCAAAAAAAAAAAATTACTAAAATAAAATATATTAAAGGGGTGTAGGGTGGGGATGTAGCTCAGTGTGATGGCCCTGCATTTCATCCCCAGTCCACCACAATTTTTTTTTTAATTATTATTTCTTTAGGGTAAAAGTTTCTAAACTCTGGGGCTGGGAAGATGGCTCAGTGGTCTAAAGCACCTACTTAGAACAAGTTTAACAAAGCACAGGGACCGCGGT